>CATKHJ010749306.1:0-18812 GCA_949750685.1 Vernicia montana
GCAAGTGGTTCCTCAAGAAGCAATCTTCGATTGAGGATTTTCTTATTAAAGTAAAGTTATATTTGATATGTGTATATGTAAATGTTAAAGTTAGTGTAGTAGCTCCATGGGTGTTAAAAGAGTGTTATAATTGTTGTATATTTAATAAGAGTTGTATAGAAAGAAGAATATGTACAAGCTAATTGATAAATAATATGATACTATTGATGAGTATGTGATGAAAAGAATAAGTGAGTATGTGCTCAGGTTCTGATCTTTGGATATGATATGTGACAATGTGATGAGATGATTATAGTTTTATTGTATGATATGATATTGGATTGTATGTATAGTATGTATGGGTTCTACAGGTTTTCGGTGGCCTTATGCCTACCCATGCCCTAGGACCGTCGCGGCTCGGAAGCCGAGTTGTGACATACTCCCTCTGTTTTACAATAACTGTCATTTTAAGAGGATGCATACATATTAAGTAAACTATTAAATAACTTTAATTTTAATTAATATAGATAAATATACCCTTATTTTCTCTTACCAAATAAGAAAAAATATATGAAATATTAGAATTGAGATGAGGGTAAAGTTGAAAAAAAGCAAATAAATGCTGCATTGAACTTTAAAACGACAAATAATTTGAAATAAAAAATTCTTTTTAAAACAACACTTATTGTGAAACGGAGGGAGTAATTTTAATAACTAATCTTTTGAAATACTATTTTTATATTGATTGAGTGTATAAAATAAAAAAAATATATATGTATACGTGGACGTAGTGTAAGTAAGAAAATTCATATATTTATGTAAAATTTTAAATTATCTTTTTCTTTCAATTATATATGGTGTCATTTCAGAAAAATAAAATTTAATCTAATTTCAAACAGATTTTAAGTGAATCAAGTATGAATGATTAAAATTTACTATTTTTATTTTCCTGTTATAATCACTAATAAATCTAAGAACTGAAATTCTCTATTTTTTTTTTAATTGAATTACAAAGTCATTCACTTAGCGGTGGAGGTGTCAAAAAATATATTCAGTGAGTCTCATACACACACACACACATATATATGTGTGTGTGAACAAATATTATTTTAATCTTTAGATGTGATCTTTAGTTTATGACATAGCGGAAGTAAAAAAGCACAAAAGTCAATTTAGGGTTTAAATTTCTAAATATTATTTGATGCCCTAAAACAAGCAAAGCAAGGATATAAATAGGGGTCTCGAAACCCTAAACACGAGAACGAATATAAAAACTGTCATAAATGGCAAATTTGCAATGTTACATCAGAATAAAATAATAATTAAAATAAGAAAAGCGCCACAGACGGCGCCTGAATCCGGAGTTCCTACCAAAAGTTACAATCAAATCAAAAAGTTTCCATAAATAGAAAAACTGCCTGTTTAGGGACCCAAACGAGGGAATTTGGCAAAAAACGACATCGGTTATCATCAAAGGTGATGGGTCGAATCCGTTGGAGCATTTTCCTTTGGATCAAGTAGCCGCAGGTAGGGGTGAGCATTCGGTCGGTTCGGTTCAAAACTGAACCGAACTGAAATTATATTTTTCTAAAATCGAACCAAACCGAACTTATAGTAAAAATCAAACCGAACCGAAACACTCAAAAAACCGAATTGAACCGAACCGAACCAGTCAGTTCTATTCAGTTTTTCGGTTTCGGTTCGGTTTTGCTTACCCCTACCCGCAGGGCCCAAACTCCTAGCTATCCCGGGCCACTATTTCTTCTGCTTGACCCGCTGCCTATCCAATCGGGTCATAAACCCTTCTGCAAAGGCCTCCACGTCAGTTTCTCTTTTAGGGCATCCCCAATAGGCTCTCTAAATGCCTCCTTAACTAAAAATAGAGAATCATATCACACTATTCTTCTTTCAATAAACTCTTTATTTATCCTTATTTTCTAAAATTTTTTAGGAGCCTATTTCTCTCTCCTCAAAATTAAGGAGAGAGATTGGCTCCCTATCTAATATTTTAATATATTTTTTTATTTATTTTATTTTTTAAATTATTATTATTATTATTTATTAAAAATTGATTATTATTAAATTACTATATTATTATTAAAATGTTATTTTAATAAATTAGATTATTCTTTTTTAATAATAAAAATTTTATGTAAAGTAAAAGAAATAAAATTATATTATAATAATAATAATAGTTTGTTATAATATTTTATATTAGGTTATATTTTTCAGTAGTAAAAATTTTATATAGAGTAAAAGAAATGATATTGTAATAATAATAATAATAATAATAATAATAATAATAATAATAATAATATTTTGTTTTAATATTTTTAAAAAGATTATTTTTTTTAGCCACAAAAAATTTATGTAGAGTAAAGGAAATGAAATTATAAATTTATATATAAAGAAATTGAATTGTGGATTATTAATAAAAAAAAATGAAATAGAGAGTGTTGTTGGAGCATGTATATTTTTCGAAATAAATTAAAATAAGTAGTTAATTGTTTATAATATAATAGGGAGTAAAATAAGAATCATTGTTGGAGATGCTATTAGGTAGCTCGTTTCTCATCAATGGTAGCAAAATAGAATGAATTTAAATTTCTAGAACCATTTTACCCTAATTTTCTGCCCTAAATCCAATTAAACTTTTAACAGTATATTTTGTATTATATTATATTTATATATTTTATGAATATAAAAAAAATTAAATCCATAACATTAAAAATATACTATTATTGCAAATTATTAATTTTTTCTTAATTATTAAAAATCAATATTGAATATATATATATATATATATATATATATATATATATATATATATATATATATATATACTATAAAATGGCAAATTTAACAACAAATTGAATATGTTCATTTTCAATGTGATCATTTTTCATCCTGTCTCATCTTTGGCTGGAGTAATAATAAAATAAAATAAAAATGAAATTTTTTTAATAATTGTTCCAACTCGCCTCATTGTTATTCTTAGATGGAGGTAATTACTAAGAAATTCTATAATTATATATCTTCTTGTAATTTGGAAGAAATTTGCAATCTTTAAAAAACAAAAAGAGAAAATATAATCTAATAATATATAGGATCTGATAATATATTCTTATTCAAACTTTTGCATTGTTAAAAGGAGAGAGAGAAATGAATATTTTAACTTAATAACCCAATCAAAGTTGTAAAGCATTGGATATACAAAATTAAAGTAGCAGAATGACAAGACATTTGGTGGGAACATTTAGAAGAGTTATTGAAGAAGAAGTCATTATATATGAAACATAGAGCAGCATGCTGTTTGGCACTTTATGCTGTCCGAGGTTCTAATCAAAACCTTTAAGGGTGGGGCTATGCTTTAAAGCAAAGAGTTAACCTTGGATAATAAATAAAGAAGAGCTAAAATTAATAATTTAATTTATTAATAAAATAAAAAATTAGAGTTTTAATTTTAATTATTAAACTAATCGAATTATAGAATTAGATATTATATTATTAATATATAATATCTTCACAAAAAATAATTAATTAAATTAAAGTGGAATATACTAAATGATAATACTTACAAGTTTTATGAAATCTAACACCACCAAAAATTGAAATTGAAATTGAAAAATAAATTTAAAACTAAAGAAATATTCATACTAATTATTTTTTTAACTCATTACTCATATAAACAATATATTACACAAACTATTAACAATATAAAGTCCAATTGTATATTAAACCAACTTAGGGCAACTCCAGTAAAATTTAATGAAAATTACATAAAAAGATAAAAACTCTCAACACATGTCATGTCTTTAAAGTGTAACACACATAATATAACTTACAAATATTAATTTATATATATATACAAGGGAGGAAAAACACCCAACTAACATTGTAGGTTATACAACAAGAGGTAGTCTTCCCTTTTAACAACTCTTTGAAAGACTCAAATGTGAAATCTCTTACTTTCTACACATATATATATATATATTATACAAGGGAAGAGAAATACCCAATTAACATTGTAGGTTATACAACAGGAGTAGTCTTCCATTTTAATAATTTTTTGGAAAACTCAAATCTGAAACCTCTTACTTTGCACACTCTTAAAAGGAATGAGAAAATTAAACATATCACACATGATTGACAAGTATTAATTAATATATATTAGTAATAAAAAAAAAAGAATATAACAAAATTAAAAATAAATAATTATATGAAAAGTGTAATATCAAAGAAACAATACCTAAATTAGGGTTGTAGTTATTCCTTAAAAAGGAAAAACTATATCATCCTTGAACCCAAAAAAAAAATTTATAAATCAATTAATTTAGGGTTAAAATAGAATTATAGAAGTGTAGTCAATTTCATTATATATAGGCCTAGCTATTTACCAATTTAATACTGACTTGGGGTGATGACTTGGATCCTTGTAATCACCAAGAAAAGAATATTAGTCAAAAAGAAAGATGATCTAACCCATTAACTTGTTTTGTTATATATTGATTCTTTAAAGTTGAAAACATTATAATCTACTCATACATTTTATATATATATATATATATATATATATATATATATATATATATAACACCGAATTGTTGATAATGACATATAATAATTTGTTTTCAATCTTGAAAATATTTGATATGTGAATATTACGCAAACATTAATTTGCTTTTTTCTTGGCTAATTATTTCTACAAGACATTCGTCATTATAACATCAAGCAAGCAACTTGTACTACCTTTTTAGTCTCTTTGATGTATATAAAAAGTGCAAATCCCTTCTCTTCCATCACTTTCTTTTTCTTTTTAAGCCTCCTAGCCTACATTTGTTGAATGCCATTTACCAATATTCAACTCCAAAATGATTACCAACGAAATTTTGATTTTGTGGTAAGATCAAAACTAATATCTTAAAAAATGGCAAGTATTAAATTTAACTCCTACCCGTATTGAATTTGAATTTATATTTATAATATTTGATTTTTTTTTTCCTTTTTTTATCATTTCCTCCTAATTTTAAAATTATATATTTATGTGTTTTATAAATATGAAAAAGAATATAACCATAAAAATAAATTATTATTACAAACTTTTAACATTTGATTCTGAAATACCAACAAAGACAAAATTATATATATATATAACGTTATTTTTTTTTTAATAATATTAAAATGACAAAATAAGAAAATGGGTATATATAATAAATATCTCTATGGCTATTACTAATGGAATTATGGAGATGTGAATTCCAACACCACTCCATTGCCTATCCTAAAAATGATAATTAGATATTCAAGTTCCATGCAACTCATTTCTTGCATAAGAAGAAAATAGGAAAAGTACGAAAGAGTAAATTAATTCATAGTTGGCAAAAGCTTAATTGAGATTAGACCAACCATTCCAATAGGCTTCTTGAAACATATGATTATTTATCTCTCCAAGAGCCTCGTAAATTTTTTATACGTAAATTATTATTTAGTTTCTGAAATTTGAGCTAATTAATTAATTCGTCCCTATTTTTTAAGAAAATAATTAATTAGTTCCTCAGTTTTGATTCTATTAGACTATTTAATCCTTTTGTCCAGTTTGTGTACTTTTTCTGTTAAATTTATGAAAAAATAACTAAAATGCCCTTGTATATATAATAAATATAAATATAATTTTATTATTTAAAAATTAAAAAAATTAAAATTAATATAATTAAATAATTATTAATAATCATTTAATTATTTAATTTTATTAATATAAATATTTTTTATTATAATTATATAATAATAAATAATTTTATAATTTGATGATATTAAATATAATTATTATATAAATATTATTTACTTTTATTAATTTGAATTTTTTATTTTATTTTTAAATAATAAAATTATATTTATATTTATTATATATACAAGGGCATTTTAGTTATTTTTCATAAATTTAATAAAAAAATAAAAACTAGACCAAATGACTAAATAGTCTGATAGAATCAAAATTAAAAGATTAATTAATTAGTTTATTAAAAAATAAGGACGAATTAATTAATTAAATCAAAACTCAATGATTAAATAGTAATTTTTCCATTCTTATTTATTTATACATTTAGAATTCCACGCAACTTTTAAAAGTAATATCAAAATTTAAATATTTAATCTTTAATTTATATTAAATAGATCAATTCTTTTTTATTAATTTTTTTTCATGTAAAACAAAATATATAAGTGAACAAAAAGAGTGTGGAAAACGAGGTAACTTTTAGGCTTTAAATTATTTTTTATTGTTTTTATCCTCTAACACGATAAAAAAAAAAAAAAAAAAATCTTCGTGTGTTAAATTGTAAATTATAATTTATAAAAAAAAATTATAAATAAAATGAGTTGAGTTTTTAAAAAATTAAATATTTTTTAAATTTAAGTTCGACTCATGAATGAACAGGTTTACCTCTAACCAAAGAGAGGAAAGATTTTTTCATTTTTGAAAAAGAAAATTATTTAGATTGAATTTATGTGAATTTTTCTTTTATAAAAGACTTTTTTTTTTTTTTTTTTTTTGCAGGGAAATAAAATAGAAAGGTGAGAAGTACAATGCCAATCTCCTCTTTCCCATGGATAGGATTGGATGGGATGGGATTGGGACACTCTGAATGAAAGAGTCCAAATGGAAACCCTCATGTGCACAAAATGAGACCTAAACAAGGGCAACATATTGGGACATTCCCACATGTCCTTAGGATATATATTGTTTTGTCGTTTTATGATGCCGAAATACGTGGGGATTGTGACAAGTGGCCGACAAATAGATAGACAATTTTGATGTGAGAGGAAGTCCCCTTAATGTGCTCCCATAGTGCTTTCCTATATATGAATTATTTTTATTTTTATTATAAGTGAAGTTAAATTATTATTGCAAGGTTTTTATGAGTTTTATAAATTAGTTTTTGATTTAGTCGTATTATTATTATATTATAAATTTATAAATTTAAATTTAAGTCATAGTCAAATTAACAAAAAAAAAACTATAAATAAAATTGTAATTATTATTATTATTATTATTATTTTGTTTAGATCATAGATGTTTCCACGTCATTAGTATAGAACTAAGCTTGCTCGAATTGGGTGTCACTACAAGGGCGATAAAGTTTTTTCTTAAAAATTTTAAAGCAGCTGCATGCTCAGAATTTAAACTTAAAACTTCTAGTTAAGCCAAAATAATTCATTACCAATTGATTTACGCGTTAATGTGATATTTGACATAAGTTAAGGAAAGAGAGAAAAGGAATTGATTGGTGTGATAAGAAAGAAATAGAAGGGTTAATAGCAATTGGGTATTGAGTGCATTTGCTTTTTTTTTTTTTTTTTTAATTTATTAGGGTTGTCTATTGCAAATAGAAAAACAAATATGATTCCTTAGTGTTGGGTTTGGCTTGCTTTGTCTAATCAAAATTGGACCCAACAATCTCTTAACAGATTTCTCTGTCTCTCTTATATATATAAACTTATAAAAGTGTTTTGGAAGTAGTTTGAAGAGAAAGTCATAAACTTTTCCATCATTATCAAACCCACATTCAATATCAAATGTTAACAATTGCTACTTGAAGATGACAACTTCTCCCCCACTTCAATATGTCACACTCAATTTCATATTCTCTTTTTGGTGGTGGAATCATAACTCAAATAAAGACACATGGAGTTGCTCAAAGGCCAATTATTTGGCTTAATTTTATTTTATTTTATTTTTTAATTATTATTATTTGTTGATTTGGATTTTCAAATGATCAATTTCTTTTGTGGCTCCTCTTCATATTTAACCATTATGGAATTTAACTTTATTGCTTTTTTTTAGAATTTGATTGGTGCTTTTAATCCAAATAAAGAGCTGCTTAAAGACTTGTCATCGCCCATCCCAAGTACTAACTTTACCCAAACCCACCTAACAAAAGAAAATGGACTTGATGATGCACTTTTAGAACTGGGCTCTACTCTCTAAATTGAAAGATTCATCACATTCATATGTAAATGTGTTGTTCTTTTCATATAAATAAAAGTTTAATCCAACTTACTACATCTTTTGTATCCACTAGCAAGAATTCATTGTCTCCATACTTTTCTTTTCCAGAACGAAACACTTTATTTCAGAGAAAAAAATTATTAGAATCTATAAAAAAAATTTCCCTCGTATCCTTCACTACAGAAGCCAACACCAGAATAAAATTCAAAAATTTTGACAATAGCAAATTGCTATTTTGTGAACTCCAGCAACGTGGTAAGCTCAGACTTGGAATAATACCATCCAAATGCTATTTCCAAAAGCAAAAATGATTACTCCAGAACATCAAATGCAAGCTGCTAATCATGCTCTACATGCATAATCACTTCTTTTTTGTTGCTCTGGAGTCTGGACATATCAATTTCTACTTTGAAAGCATTAATTTCTTCGTCGATACAAATTTGAACAATTTATACATTTCATGAATAACAGACATTATAAATCACAGCTTATTTGATAACCCTGGTTAAATCCAAGGCCTTGTACAAAATCCAAGATCAATCATCTCGATGTTCAGTTTCAGCCTCATATTAACCAATCTTGTCTTAACAAATTGTGTATCGATCTTTACAAGAGATATCATTACCACTATGGAGATGAAAATACAATGTATTATCCACTAATGATGTCACCATAGACTAGACAAAAACCACAACCCTCCTTAATCAACAAAAGCGCATCACGAGTCAAGGATAAGGTTGTTTCACCACAAGCACCTTCCAGGAACACACAACATAATGTTCTTACTTTGTCAACCAATAAATAAAAATAAGAAAAGTGCATACTGATGCGACCAGAGAAAGTATTATGGTATCCATCGACTTTTTCCTCTTTATTGCAGTGAGTATGTGATTTACCTGCACCATTATGTCAAAATAGTACATCAAGAAATGCATAAAGTAACTACATCTCATTTGTTGAATCAATCCAAATTATATCCCTTTCCATTACCATCTGATTCTTAAAGTTCCCATTTTCTTATTATCTTATTGATCATTCATTATAATCTGGGGTGACAGCACTAATCCTTAATCAACTGATCCTCAAGCATCTAAACTCAATTTAAATAGTTAATGCACCACAGATTGCAGAAAGGAACAATTCCTTGATGGTCACACATCAGATCTAGGACAATAGCACTTCAGTAAAGGACAAAGATTTAAAACATTAGTAACTACACAACCAAAGTTTCTATACCGTTGGAAGGCGGCTGCTAACATTGCTGAGCTTTGAATTGATTCCTCCAAAAGTTGAACGTTGAAGGACAAGCACACCAAGTGTTGATTGAGCCTGTGAAATCACATTATCCATCTGCAGCATGGGAACACAAGCAAAGAACATTGATAAAATGTACAATTTGCAAATTCACATCAATTTCTCAAATTGTCTGCTGCATTAAAAAAAATCAAATTAGCAGCAATTTATCATGATATACCATGCATAGCACATCATCTTTATCATTGTAGCTCGGAAATTAGAAAAGAATGGACATTGTGTTTCTTATTTTTAATCTTTGGACATCATATGTTATTAAGCAATGAGTATCGCTGAGAATCACCAAAAGAAAAAGTGATGGTTAATAGCCAGTGATAAGAAGTGCATCATGCATGGCATGGCACAGATATAATAAAAGCATGCAACAAAAAGTAAAGGATAGTACAGTTCCACCACCATTTTTTCAACACAGAAATGCTACACCCACACATGACACAATGTGGTGCACAGATAGCACTATGACACATTACTATTAATGCTAAGGAGTCCACCCAGGAATTTTTTGCCCCAGAGCACTAACAAGTGGAATCTGTATTGCACCACATACAATGAAGAACAAATCAGCATCAACAAACTGCACTAGGAACTTAAATGTGTGGGCATGCAACTATTCCCCCATTGTGACCCTAAAATGGACTGCTCTTAAAAGATTTAAAGAATAATATGTTATCTTCTCATGTCAACCAATATGCCTATCAGTATATATGGGTCAAACATAAACATCATCTCCTCAAATCAAATCTCTCTCTATCCATAGGACATGCATAAGCATAATGACATGAGATTAAAGAGAGTAAAGCTAAAATACATTCACCAGAAGACACACACTATCAAACTTCCACAAAAGAACCAATGATGTGGTAAACTAATCTGCAAAGCCGCCAACAAAGTACAAGTTGTACCCTCATACAAGAAAGAATGTCTATGATGCAGGATCAGACATTGAATTTTTGAATTTTAATAGGTCTCAGAGTTAAGTGGCTTGCCAGTGCTTTCAAATTCTTGATATGCATGTCATAGTTTAGCATTTCCCCTTGATTTGGGATTATTATATTAGTATTTGATGGAATTGCAAAGAGAGAGAGAGACAGAGGGAATCTAATAGATTGAGGATATGGATGTTTACCCACATACATACACATGCTCCTCACACACACAAACACACATGGATGTCCCACAAAAAAGGAGGCATTTTGTACATCATACCTGTCCTGTACTTCGACTAATGGTTGCATGCTCTTTAAGAAGAGCTTGCTCAGTAGAACCAACACCATCTTCCAAGTCCAATCTAGTTCGATCAAACTCCCTAAAATCGTCAAGGAGTGAAGCATGTTCTTGCTTAGCTCTAAGGCTGGAACGGAGACGATGAAACTCCTGCACTTCAATCATGCGTGACACCAAATTAGTGATCTCAAAGGTGATATGATCTATTGTATTGCTACAGAACACTTCACTAAGTTGGTAGCATGAGATGAATCCCACCAAATTCACAATAAAAAAGTCATTCTTCTTTCTTTTGTTGCTTTGGGTACAAGAGAAGCTCAGGTCTCATAGGGTAAAGAACAAGGTTAGAAGAAAATTTCAGTTACATGTCAAATAAGTAAAATAAATTATAACTAGATAATGCATAAATATGGAAATTTTATATACTTGCCTAAACTTATGTATGAAAGAGACGAAGAAGGAGAGAGAGAGAGAGAGAGAGTGAGAGAGAGAGAGAGAGAGAGAGAGAGTAGTGAATTGAAGAGACAATAACAACTCCAGCTTAAATATTTAAAAAGATGAGCACATTATTTTCAGCTTCATTAGATGCATCCCTCAGGTATCCCAATGGTACCACACATAAAATGCTATGAACCCCACTCACACACACAGTAAAGTTCAAATTACACTTTCAAAAGATTAATAGCCGTAATACCTGAGTAAGATCTTGAAGAATTTCTTGATGTCGAGTCAAGGTATGAGAAACCATTTCTGATCCTCCAGATGACACCCAAGCTTGCATCTGCGAATTCACTTGTTGGAGCTGCTTTAGTAGTCGGTCTATTCCGGATTCAAGATCATTCTCTGCAGCATCTACTTTTGTAGAAGCCTTTGCAGAAACCAGTTTACGGTATGAATTCATCTGCTCATCCAACTGAGCTTCAAGTTTCCTTGCCTGCAACCATAGCTTAGGCAATTATTTACTAGAAGTAAGAAAGCATAAATATTAAAAAGAAAGAGATAAAAAAAGTTGGCTTATAGAAGCAAGAGTTCTAGTTATCCTAATTTCCTAACCAAGAGATCAGCTGGAAAATTTTGCAAAAAGCTTTACAACTTAATGTTTTAAGATGTAGAAAAGATATTAATCAGCAAAGAGGTTGTTTAAGAGATGTAGTTTTGCCTCATGAGGTGATAAGTGCATGCATTTGTGTCCAATCTGAAACAAACAGAGCTTAACTAGGAAATGGGTACTACTTTGGGCAGATCTCAGAATAATATTTTAAAAAAGATAAATTTCCAATTGCTTAATAAACATCTTCCCAAGTTTTTCCTTTTTGCCAAAATAAAAGCCAAAGAACCAGTCCACTCCAATCAGGTTCATAATTCTTATTCAAGCAATTTGCACATATTTCAATTTGCAATAAAGGAAAAACCAAGGAAAGCTAAGACATTTAACACAAAACATCGTCTCATAAGCATCCCCTAAGTGGTCTAGAAGTTCTAGGTAGATGCATTATCGGTGGGTGGGATGTATCCATGGTGCTTCAGCCATTGAAGAAGATTAATTACATGAGGATTGAAGAACAAGTACAGTTCAAGTAAAACCATCCAAGAACTTGTAAGTTTAAATTCATCCAATGCTCTTCATATTTCATTCGAGTTCCATAAATAATAATATTTGTTATAACTATTTAAACATATCATTCTAGGGAAAATGTTCAACACCAAATTGACAGTTACCCACGTCCAATCATTTCGCTAAATTCAAAGTTACCTCATTTCCAGAGGCAAGAATTAAAATCCTATACTAGTCTCTTAAATTGCAATAAACCACCATGATTGTACATTTGCCCTATTCTCGAATTATTCGCATTTATTTATCCAACCTAAACTCAACGAAATTATAAAGACAAAAAAACTAAGTTTTCATGGAAAATCCCATAAAATCTCAGCATCCAAATAGAAACCGATGGAAAATTCAGTGAAATGAAAAGAAAATAAACCTGTTTGCGTAAAGCGTCCCATGAGCTAGGCACATCCATTGGCTCTTTCTTCTTCGAAATAGAACCAAAAAAAAATAGAGAAAATAGAATCAAAGAATTGAAATTGGGATTTGGTAATTGAGATCTGACCGATGAATAAGAGAAGAAGAAGAATAATGAATTGTTCGTTTACAGACGGAGACAGATGGCGATGGAGATTGTCCCTTCTCAACGCCAATTTGTGATTGCTTATTTGCAAATTCATTTGGAGATTATGTTATTGTGCGACCGTTCTCATTCATTTCTCACATTCCTCTTTTATTATTATTATTATTTTTCAATCGATATCTTCGAGACAGATTAAGTGTTAACCAATATGGAAAGTCTTTTTGTTTTTTTTTTATTATTATTATTTTTTAATGTATCTCCACTCTCGTACTGTACATTTAGAAATTGTTATCACACATTCAATTTATGTATTTAGAAATTACATTTTGAATATTAAGGGTGTATTTAGGATTGCTATTATGAGTTAAAAAACGTTTTTAAAATTTTTTTTATTTAATTGTTTGATTTTTATTATTTTTTATAAACTGTTTTTTCAAACTTATTTCTGAGAAAAATATCAATTTACCTATTTATTAAAAAAAACAGTTTTAAAAATAATATAAAAATTTTTATTGAAAAGCGTTTTTGGAAGAAGCAATGCCAAACGGGCCTAATACTGAGAATCAAATTATGATTAATAACTAAATGATTATTATTTGTTGGATTATTATTTATTATTAATAATTAAAATTAAATGTTGTACTATTAGAATTTTTTTTTTTTTGGACAAAATTATTTTATTGCCAAAAGAATGAACAAATCAAAGAACAGAAACAAAACCCCAACAACCAGCAAAACAAACTGCTCAAAACAAAACAAAGCTCAAAGAAATAGATCCCCAAAACAATAATAAAAAACTAAACTCATATATCCCCTATACACAAACATTTACACTTAACAGCTGCACTAATTCTTCCTATAACCTGCTCTAAATTCTACTGAACATTTTGAAACAAAATAGCATTCCTCTCAAGCCAAATATAATAGACAATTGCAGCAAATGCAACTCTCCTTATTATGGACATTCTACTCTTGCCAGCAGCCCTTCTACACAGCCAGCTCACCTTCCTTCTTTAAGTGAATGGTCTTCTATGAATATCACAAAGCTCCAGAATTTGGCACCAAATTAACTGAGAAAAACTACACTCAAAAAACAGATGCTTAATAGTTTCAGAGTGCTCTTGACAAAAAGGACACAAATTATCAGATATGACACCTCATTTGTACAATTTGTCCTTGACAGCTAAACTCTTCTTCATAGCAAGCCAAACCACAAAACTATGCCTAGGAATATTACTAGGACCCCAAACCAATCTCCACCAAGAAACCTTGGGTTTTTTTGCTCTCAACTACTCCCACCCACTAGAGATAGAATAAGTCCCAGATTTCGCAGGTTTCCAAGTGATATGATCTTCCCCTTCAGTAACAGGTCCCTGATGTGCCACCAAATCCCATGCTTTACTTGTCTCTACATTTATAGGATCAGGAAGCCTCCAACCATCCCTCCCCCATACCTCAGCAACAACAGTACTCTTCTTCAAATCTGAGTCTGTAATTCTGATATTAGGGAATTTATCCATGAGAGCTTCCCCTTCAATCCAAGGATCAAACCAAAAAGACACATGATGCCCACCTCTCACCTTATAACAGTAAAATTGCTTGAATACCCTTCTCAAACCCAACAAGTTCCTCCAACTCCAACTATCATCTCCTGGTTTTGTGATACTCCAAAAACTAAGCTTAGACAACTTAGTATTTTGGATCCAAGTTGCCCAAATAGACTGCTTAGCTGTAAGGAGGCTCCAAATCTACTTACCTACTGCAGCCTTATTCCATGTAGTTAAATCTTTAATACCTAAGCCACCCTCTTTCTTAGGAAGACACACATATTTCCATGCTACAAGCCTACTTTTCTTAACCTCTTGTCCTGACCACAAGTAGTCCCTGCATTTAGCATCAATACTCTTTATAATAGACTTAGGCAAAATGAAAATAGAGCACCAGTACATTTGCATACTCTGCAACACATAAGTGATAAGTTGTAACCTCCATGCATAAGATAAGTATTTAAATACCCAAGAACCAATTCTAGCAGTAAGCTTATCAATAAGAATAGAACAATGCTCCTTCTTCAACCTAGTAGATATCAAAGGCATCCCAAGATACTTAACTGGAAGGGATCCTTCTTTAAAACTCAATAAATCCAAAATATCCTTTTTTTCACTCTCCCCAACTCTACTAAAGTAAATAAAACTTTTATCAGTATTAACCTATAACCCTAAAACAGCCTGAAAATGTATCGAAACATCACCAATGCTTCTAATAGACTCCTTATCACCTCCACTAAAAATGAACAGATCATCTACAAAACATAAGTAGTTTAGTTTCAGCTCCTCACAACCACTATGGTATTTTAAATTACTAGGAACATATATCTTCAAGCACCTTGACAAATATTCAATGGCTAGCACAAACAAAAAGGGAGACATTGGATCACCTTGTCTCACCCCTCTTTTACCTAAAAAAATACCCTTCCAAAGCCCCATTTATCATAAGGGAAAAGCTAGCGGTTCTTACACACTGCATAACCCAATCAATGAACATAGTAGGGAATTCCAAACCAAGCAACACCTCTTCTAAAAAATCTCAATTCACAGAATTATAAGCCTTTCTTAAGTCTATCTTCATTGCACATAAAGCTTTCCCCTTATGCCTATGGTAATTCCTAACTAACTCATGAGTTAACAATACATTGTCAATAATGCTCCTACCAGAAACAAAAGCAGATTGAGCTGGATTTATAATTGAATTCAGCACTTTCCTAACCTATTAGCCAAAATTATGGTAATGATCTTATAAATCACAGTGCAACATGCAATAGGCCTATAGTCCCCTAATCCTGCAGGTGTAGTAGTCTTAGGCACAATAGTGAGAGCAATTGCATTAACTTGCTTTAACAATCTCCTTGTTCTAAAAAACTATGTTACAGCTTTACACACCTCCTTCCCAACAATAAACCAACACTTCTTGAAGAAGTATCTGTTAAAACCATCAACCCTAGGAGCTTTCTCATTCCCAATACTCTTTAAAGCATCAAAGATCTCCTGCTCCTGAATATCTTCACTCAGCATCTTTTTCTCCTCCTCTGTCAGTTTTGGACCACCATTAAGAACTTCAGACTTAATATGTTCTCTACTCCTTACTTCTCCCAACAGATTCTTATAAAAATTAACCATAGCTTCATTAATAACCTGCTGATCAAAGGTGTTTTCTCCATAATCAAGCCTCAAGTTAGTAATCATGTTCCGTTCCCTTCTGATTTTCATTGAACAGTGAAAAAACTTAATGTTAGCATCTCCCAACTCAATCCAATCAGCTCTTGCCTTTTGCCTATAATAACTCTCTTCTTGTTTTAATAGCCACTTAAAATGCATAGTCATAGCTCTCTCCTTATCAAGAAGCAATTGATTCAATGGAGCAGCTTGTAATTGAACTTGCAACTCAGATAAAACATCCCTGCATTTAGTCACTCTGTCAGAAATCTCAGAGAAAACTGCCTTGTGTAACTTCCTCATCTCCTATTTGACCCTATATAGCTTTTTCCACACTTGAAACATACAAGAACCAGAAACCTCCTGCTTCCAAGCCTCTTCCACTATCTGATAAAAACTAGGATGTGAAACCCACATATTATAAAATCGAAAAGCTCTCTTAGGTTACAATTGTATCACAGAATGACTAACCATTAAAGGAGTGTGGTCAGAAATCCCCTGAGACCCAATCTCATACTCCCCCTATCCTATATCTTCAAACCATTGCATATTTGCCAAGCACCTATCCAATTTACACCATATTTTACCAAGCCCTTCCTGTTTATTGGTCCAAGTAAAAGGCCCACCTTTACACCTCAACTCAATAAGCCCATACTGAGCCAAACAAGTAGCAAAATCACTACAGACTGCCCAATCCACCTCACTACCACCCATTTTCTCCCTATTAGTTAACACCACATTAAAATCACCTTGCACCAACCAAGGCCCTTGCATATACTCAGCAATATAACTCAAGTCCTCCTACAACTTTTGTCTATTCATAGCATCATTATGTGCATAAACAATAGTCCAACAGAATGATTTATCTCCAATCTGAACCTTACAGTGCATTAACTAGTCTGTCTTACTCAAACTAGTAAGAGAGACTAGATCTTCATTAAACACAACCCAAATTCTACCTAAAGGAGCATGACTAATATTAGTTAGACAACCCCACCCTTTCAGCTCTAACTCTGGTTTCTAGAATCCCTAACAACACCAATTTTCGTTGAACAATCAGATTTCTTATCTCTGATTACTTCATGGGGTTATTAAGACCCCTTATATTCCAAGAAGCAGTCATTTACCCCTATCAGGGGGCTTAATAATCCTTTTAGGCCGCAGCCCATCTCTAATAACCCCCACCTTCTGCTTAACACCCACAATTGGCTTAATAGGATCAACAGTTTCAGACTTAGGACTCCCAGACACTTTGCCTTTCCCTTTTAGAACAGTAATCCACTCTTGTTGTTCCCTACTTATATCAGCTGGATCATTAGGATTAGTGACATTAACTCCAAATCTAGTAGTTATTGATTCTAATTAGCTACTGGCAACATCTAAGCCACCTGCAACAAGTACCTCAGAACTAGCCACAGTAGTCCCCCAATCTGTCTTACTGCCTCCATCTTCTGCATTACTACCACCAACACTTGTAACACCCTCACTAGAATTAGCCTGCTGAGCTATATTTCGTTTTACCTTCCATACTTGCTTTTCATTGTGAAAACACTAATCCTTTCCATGACCAATCTTATGGCACACAGTATATGTTTTAGGTATCCATTCATACTCCACCACTTAAGCAAACTGCACCCCATTCTCATCCTCTAAAATCACAGTCTCAGGAAATTTCTCAGTTACATTCATGTCCACCAAAATCCTTGCAAAACCCAATCTAGACTTTTGCATAGTGCATTGATCAACAAACAAGGGCATACCACACAAACTCCTTATCTTACTTAGTATATCCAAAGACCAAAACTCCCAAGGCAAACCAGGCAATTTAACCCATATAGGTACCTTAGTAATTTCCATATCAATTTGCATTTTAGGCTTCCATTCCTTCAAAATGAATGGTTTACAGTTGAAAGTATAAGGACCAGCATTCAAAACCCCCAATTTATCAGCCTCAGCCAAATTTAAACAAAAACACATTCTCCTTCATTAAGTGAACAGACAGCAATCCAAATTTCTTCCACCTATTAAGAGCAAAACTCTCAATCTTGTAAAAACTAGGACTATCCTCAAGGACACTCCCAACAAGGGCAAATTGCCATTTCTGAGCTTCCTCCTGAACCTCAGATGAGTGGAATTTAACTAATCTAACCTTATTCTTAACCCTAGGTGGAACATACTTCAATTCACACCCAGGTTGTTTAGTACAATTTGCAGCAAACAAATCACTCCATTTGCGAGGAAGATGAACAGAAGGAACACCATCCTCACCAGTCTTTTCATCATCATCTAAAGCTCCTTCCTCCTATTGCATCGAAACCAGATCATCAGATTTAAATATTTCATAATCAACAAGCTCCCCCTTAAACTCCCCCTACTCAAAAACCCCATTAGAACTCGTCAAATCATCCTTATGAACAATTGCATCCACAATCTCAAGTTGTAATCGAGATTGATTACCAGAATTCTGAGAAGATTGTGAGGTTTTTCGCGATTTCTTCCTCATAATGGAAACTGGCATATGTTAGCAAGCAAAAGCCAGCTAAGGTGCGCCGAGAGAAAATCCCAAAATAATCCACCTGTTTATTATTAGTAAAAATTACATTTTCTTGATCAATATAAAAATTCATTAAAAGATGATATTTTTTTTTATAGAAATTTATACAACCTCTTTCTTTAAAAAGATGATTATAAATGGAAATTCATTTTCAAAGTAAAAAATTTAAAAATTGTTAGGAAACTTTTTAACTAACGACAGATATTTTAGAGGTTGTTATTAAAAATTATTACCTATTATATATAAAACTTCTAAAAAATATACATAATACGGTTAATACCAAATCTCCAACTCCAAATGGCTACCGAGACTATAACATTTATATTAACACTTTGACTGCAAAATAAAAATAATAATAAATAATATTATTAAACTAATAATTTCATAATAATGCA
>CATKHJ010749345.1:0-26390 GCA_949750685.1 Vernicia montana
AAAAAGAAGAAAAATCGAGCTTCACGATTTTGAAAAAAAGAAAAGATTCAGCATTCAGGAAAAGAAAAAGAAAATCATCGAGCATTAAGAAGAAGAAGAAGAAGAAGAAGATCATCGAGCATTAAGAAGAAGAAGAAGAAGGAGGAGGAGCTGTTTTTAAATAAAACAACGTGTATTTTTTTTTTAATAAAACGGTGAGTTTTGGACCCAGGTCCATGGTGGAAGGTGGACCTGGGTCCATAATATAAATTGCCGTTAAATTAGAGACTGTGCTGTGGGCAGTGTTATTGAACTCGGCCCAGCTCACGCTGACAAACTGGGCCGGGTTTGTGATTAGATCAAATAAGATATTGATTCACAAAATATCATATCATCCAAATAATTTTTTATTGATCCCGCTGACTTGATGTAATCCACTGACTCAACTTATAATTTAAGTTGATATTCGGGCCGAATTTAATAACATTGATTGTGGGTGTTGGGAAGGAAGGATAATGTATAGTTCTTTTTTTTTTTTTTTTTCCCCATAGAAGAGAGAAGCTTTCATTTAAATGGACTTAAAGCCTAAACAAATACAAACAACAATAGTGCATAATAGTAAAGCTAGCTGAAGCATAAGCAATTGGACCCAAGGTCCAAGTACATCACCCACTTGAAATTTTTGACTCTAGGCATGAAGCCCATGAAAACAATGGCCCATAGGCCTACAATATATGTAAAATAACAAACAGAACTCTAATATACTCACTCTCTTCCAAAATCCTCCATTATGGCCACCAACTTCATTACTGTCATCAATGACTGAGAAGGTGAGAGAGGCATTGATTCAGTCATTGATGAAGATAGGGATCTGTCAGCTGGACTTTCGCATGAGATCTTGTACTTGTAAGAGTTTAAGTTTAGCCATCACAACTGTGTAGATCCTTCGATAGGCCAGAGTTTGTCTGGATCTTCTTGCCTCCGTCGGATCCTCCATCGCCTGAACGGCTGAGTTCTCTTGTCTGTGGCACTGTGATTTGACAAGAAATACAGATTTAAAACCCAATCAATTCCATTAGCTACCTCTTCCCCCTCCCACCATCCTCCATCCAAATACCAAACTCTAGAATGATGGAGATGGTGAGAAGGCCATACTAGACCGGAGTTAACCATGACAGATCTACTGCCAGCAAAATAGATCCAAATAAAAACAACACAAACCCATAGCCCGATTCTAGCGTGAGACAAAATGGATAAATGACTGACCTTAAATATAAATTTATTGAAGAAAAAATTGAAAATAAAGTAAATATAAATATGGGTACTCCTTCTGGTGACCATAGCCATCAGAAGTTTCCCCTATCAGAAATCTTAAGCAAGAGGAGAGCAAGAGGCTTTCAGAGAGAAAGAGAGGCTACCAAAACAATTGATCACATAAAAATAACTAAATGATAAAACTTGCTACCCTATGCTGAGATAAAATTAACTATTACTTTTGACATGTTTGTGCAATTATAAGAAATTACGTCTCCATTTGTTTTAGGAAAAATAATTTGTTTTTGAAAAATATTTTTTTAAAAAATTATTTTTTTATTATTTTGTTATACTATAAAAAATAAATTAAATTTCAATTTATAATATTATAAATATATTTAAACTTATAAAAATTTTATATTTTTAAATTTTGTTGTTAAATATAAGTAAAAATACATTAAAAAATAGTAAATTATAGTGGTCATCGGTGACCAGTGGTAGTTGTCGGCGATCGCGAGCAGCCGACAGTAGTTACCGGTGATAATTATTGGTAACTGATAAATTAATAAATTTATGTTTATATATTTTTCTTTCATTATAATTGAGTTTGTCAAAATACAGAAAATAATTTTTCGTTTTCAAAAGAAGAAATCATTTTCCTTAAAAATAATTTAATTTTTCATTGACTAGGAAAATAATTTTTTATTGACTAATTTTTCAAAGCGTTCCAAATATCAGAAAATATAACGGGAAACAAACCGAGCCTACATTTGCATGCGATTACATTTTCAAATTACCATACACTCAATGACGAGAGCTGTTTTTATGGTCTTTTAGTCAAGAACTCTTCTGGTGTAAACTATTAAGTTTACCCAAAACATTTGCACCTTCTAGCTTATATTGAATAGAAACAAAAATCATGATTTTTAAAAAGTGATATTTATGGTACTCTTGACATTAACTAATGCTCTTTCTTTTATATAGGGTTGTTCTATAAATGAACTTAAATGTGAATAGTTGTTTGAATTAGTGAATGTAAATGTAATATGGAGCAAGTTACCAAGTTCATTTGGCCAAAAAAAAAAAAAAAAAAAAAAAAAAAAGTTACCAAAGTTCTAATAGAGTACATACACAATCCTCACTCCACCCTCGCGCTTCTTCTTCTTCTCTTCCCTCTATTTATATATGCACACGTATGAATGTTTGGTTCAACATGAGAGTCAGTATTTGTACACATGCACATGTGCTTAATTTTTGGTTTTCAGTTAAAAATGAATATTGTTGGATTGCTGCTTCTTTTCGTTGTAAAATTTGCTCTCATGGGACAGTTGTGGAGTACAACAATCTGGGGACTTGAATACAACGAGTATTGCACTGGATGGAATTCTTGGTTTTGGGAATTCAAACTTATCCATGATTTCACAACTTGCTGCAGCCGGAAAGGTTAAAAGAATGTTTGGACATTGCCTGGACAATATAAGTGGAGGTGGAATCTTTGCCATTGGGGAAATAGTCTCACCAAAAGTAAATACAACTCCAATGGTACCAAATCAGTAAGTGACATTATCTTAGCTTTCTTAATTTTTTTTTGGTGATATTTGCCTTATCAACTGATGTTGCTCTTTGTTCGTCCACCTTTTGTCATATGCAATTAAGATTACTGCTTAGATTTTGACTGTAAGACATTATTTATGTGGATAGAGGAAATAAACAAAAAGAAAAGCTAACCAGAACAACATAAAAATGATAAAGTAGACCAAAAAAGAAATCCCAAAAAGTTTCTGTTGTTACTCTTTTCTTTAATTACAAGAAGTGTTGCTTCCAAATCCAGAAGGTGGCTAGGATGGCACAAATATGGGAATATCGTATACTCCTATTACTTGTGTATTTCTCATTCAAGAGAAGTTAAATTTTGGATCAATTCCTCCCCATTACGTTGGACATATGGTGCTAATTTCTTTTTTTCTTAGAACTTAAAGCAAGTGAATAATTTACAATGGTGGCATCTTAATTTGGTGACCATCTATAGTGTTATTTACTTTGTCTTGGTTTTATTCAAAAGTAACTTTATATGTTGGCCTGAGTGCCACTACGTTGGTGTTGTTCCCTACTTGGTGGTAGACTTTGAATTTAAAGAGGCAGCTCTTATCAATATTTTGATGGGATATGGAAGAAAATATTTTGTATTAATTTTACCTAATGAAGGGTGTTTGTTTAATTTGGTAGATTACAAGTGCATGTTGTCAGGGCATTTTAAAAGTGATTACTTATTATGAGCTTTTGGTGCAAAAAAAATTGGAGCATTGCTTATTTTTTTTTGGTCACTTGTTTTTAGTTTTATTTTTTTAACTTGTTCTTTTTATTGAATGCTTTATTTTTGTTTCTTCAATTAGGTCAAATATTGGTTAATGATTTTTTTCATAATTGTAATTTAGGACACATTACAATGTAGTTCTGAAGGAAATAGAGGTGGGCGATAATGTTCTGGAACTTCCAACAGATGTATTTGATACTGGAGATAAAAAAGGAACAATTATTGACAGTGGTAGTACCTTTGCATATCTTCCAGAGGTGGTCTATGAATCAATGATAACTAAGGTGCATTGTATTCCTCATGTTCCTTCCATTTGAAATTTGTTTGTTACTATGTTTAGGACTTACATTGAATTTTCTTGTTTTGGTGAATTAGATTGTGGCTCAGCAACCTGGATTGAAATTACATACTACTAAGGAGCAGTTTATGTGTTTTCAGTATAGTGGAAAGTAAGATGCCAAGTGCAATTACTCATTTAAAGTTTCTATTTGGAACCTGCTGTTAAATTTTAAAAGTTTTTATGGTAAATGTTTGTTCTATTCCTTTTTGTGTATTTTATAATGGTAGTTAGTTCATGTGGGGTGAATCTTGCAGATATCTCTTCCATAATACCTTGTCATATCAGTCAGAACAGAATTTTTTGCTGCATTATGTTAGTGGTATAAGTTAGTCCATGTGGAGTTAATCCTACAGATATCCCTTTAAGAATACGTTGTCATATCAGGACATCTCAGTTAGAACAGTGTCTTCTGCTGCATTGTGTTCCTCATTTTCTTAAATTTTTGCTTTTAAGCCTAATTACTTATTTAAATTCTTATCATAAATGTTAAGACTACTCAAATTTTCTTTACTCATACCCTTGCAGTGTTGATGATGGATTTCCAGCTGTCAAGTTTCATTTTGAAGGTTCACTTACTTTGACAGTTTATCCTCTTGACTATCTATTCCAAATTCGTGTAAGTGAACATTTTTAAAGTTAATTTGAATCCTCATGCTCAGTGCTTTTATCATGTGGTAATTTTTATAAAGTTCTTTGCATGTTGTCATAAAATATAGGATGGATAAATTATACCTGGTAGATAATGCAGTGGTTTGTTGCCAAACTTCTGTAAATACTCTGTAGTATAATATATTTATTGTCCTGCTGCTTTGTTTTTATGATGTTCCACAATCCTGAAAGTTGTTTAAAGTTCATTACTGTATTGAATCTTAATGATTTTCTTAATCTTTGAGAATGATTTTTGTAATAATAACTTTTTTCTTGCCAAATGAATATATTATTTTCATGAATATCTACAGAAGAAAGTTTGGTGTTTTGGTTGGCAAAACAATGGGAATATGACTATTTTAGGAGGTATGGTCTTCAATTGCTTTTCCATTCTAAATTTAGATACCTATATCACATAATGTAGATGGTGCAATGTTGAATTGTCTTAGATTAATTGTTTCAGTCTTACATTAATTAGTCTTACTGTTACATGCATAATAAATGTAATACTTCCCATATATAACTCTAGGGCATTCATTAATTAACCTTCTTTCTTGCTCTTACTCGGTACCTTAGAGCTTGTGGTGGAGCTTGAACCTTATTTTTAAGGAGCCAAAACAAAAGCATTTTTTTTATTCAATTTTGGGGTCTAAATATTGAAAATATAATACTAATTTTTTTAAAAAAAATTTAAATATATGAAATATTTATTAAAATTTTCAAACTTGGAGGGCCATGGCCTGCTTATGTCCCCACAAAACTACGCCTTTGCTTAGAGCTATCCATTCTATTAATTTGCCTCCCCACTGAACTAGCTTGGGAAAAATAGGAAATGAAGCCCTATTAACTTATTGTAATCTTTTGAGTTCCATTGCACAAGCTTTTATTTGCCAATTAAACTCGAAGAGGTGTCTGAGGTGCTTCCATTATTGTTAAATTGGGCAGAGCTTGCTGAAATAAATGATATAATATATGGTCCATCATTTTTTAACTATATTAACTTACAAATCGTTTTCAATGCAGATTTAGTGCTTTCAAATAAGCTTGTTTTATATGATCTTGAAAATCAGACCATTGGATGGATAGAGCACAACTGTAAGTATCATGTGCTTCGTCAACTTTATGTGTTTGATGACTTGATTTATGTGTTTTGATAAAATTTTCATTATGTTCCAAGTGTTTATGGTTTGGAAATGTCTCTTCTACTGTCACTTTTTCTCACTGAGGAAGTAGCCTTTTTTAGAGTTCTTCCTCTTGTTTTCATTACTGAAACATATCAAATGTAACTCTATTGTTCTTCCTCATTCTAGTAGATAGTTCATTATGATTGGATCAAAGATTTATTCTGGCCATATTTTTGTTTCTTTTAGGCTCCTCAAGCATCGAAGTGAAGGATGAAGCTTCTGGTTCAGTATATTCTGTTGGGGCTCACAATCTTTCTCCTTAAATCTTATGCCCATATATGAAGTTGATATTTCTTTTGTGGCATTATATATTGTTGTTCACATAATAATAATAACTCAGGGTATTTGTAGGTTGCTTCTTCATTATATATGTGGGATGTCTTATACGAGACAATATGTAGTTTAATATCTGTATTTTTGTTAAGGGTTTTATCCTTCCTTCTTATATATAAATAAAAAAATTGAAAAGAGAAGTTATGTGTACAATTTTTGGGTAAAAACCGGATTTTTTTTTTTTTTTTTTAAAGCAATAGGAAAGTGAGATTCGAAGTATAAATGTCCAGTCTATATATGTCATTACCACTAAATTATATCTAAATATAATTATATGTCAAACTTTTCAAATTTTCAGTATGCCTTACTCATAATTTTTTCACAAATTAAGACTTGTGGCTTAACTCACAAATAACTTTAATCATTATACATTAAAAAAAATTCTCAAAAAGATATCAAATTTTAAATTTTTTATATTATTATGGAGATAAGAATTTGATTATTCGAGTACTAGTTTTTTTTTTTTTATTTGATCATTAAACTAATAGTTTAGTAATCGCTATTTATTGTGATTAAAATTAAAAATTTAATCAATAAATTTTAATTTTGTAATACCAAAATTGTTGATATTATTGAGAGACTTTGAGTTTAAGCTCTATTCATAGTTAAATTAAAAAAAAATAATAATAATTTCAATTGATGTTGAAAGTTGACTCTTTGCACACCTATATATAATTTAATAATTTAATGATAAGTGTATATACGGGTTAGACAATCACCTCTCTTCATATTTAAAAAAAAAAAAAAAATTCTTTGAATTAGGGCTGTAATCTAGCAAAGCCGAGTTTTATTTTTTTTTTCCGAACTCGAGTTTTAGATCAAATTTAAAAATCATGTTTAAACTTGACTCGTTTAACTCGCGTTTGGCTTATTAAAAAATTATAATTCAGTTATACTCGAATTCGATTCATTTTGAAATTTGTTTATAATTTATCAAAATACTCAACTTTCTAAATATTAATAAAATAACTATAATAAAAAAAATACTTAAAACTAACATAAAAGTATCCAATTAGTGAAAAAAAAAATTTAATTATAAAATTGAGTATTATATGTATTACAAAAATATTAATTAATAAAAAAATATTTTTAAAGATTATAATATTAGATTATATAATAAGTAAATATTATATTATGTTGATCAGGAGTATATATATTTTAATCAAATTGAATTAAAAAAAATTTATAAGAATATTAAAATATATTTTTTGAAGTGTCAAAATTATTAAGTTAATAATAATAATAATAATAATAATAAAGTTATTTACGAACTTATTATCGAGTTGTTCACGAGTTTATTAATCGAGTCGAATTTTACTTTATTTAAACTCGGTTCGTTTATTAATTGAGCTTAAAAGTAAGGCTCAATATACGAACGAGCTTTTATCGAGTCGAACAACGAACCGCTCGCGAACGGTTTGACTCATTTGTAACCCTAATTTGAACCCTTTTTTTTTTTTTTTTTTTTTTCCCGAAACCCATATTTTCATTGAATTGATGGGCTACCAACAAATTCAATTTTTTCTTTGGGCCTGCTTCTAAAAATCCCCCTACCTTTGGGTCTTATTTTGGTCCCTACAACTATTAGCCAATAGCCCATAAATAGGGACCTGTCCATCTAAATATAGTATGACTTTTTTTTTTTATTTTTTTATTTTTTATTTTTTTTATAATAAAGAAGATATTGAGAATTCTTAAAAGAAAAAAAAAATATTAACTGGAAGTTTTAAGTTTTCAACACTAAAGATACTAAATACAAATTAAAGGGATATAGGAAATTGATAAATAATTTTTTTCAACAAAATGATAATATATTTTTCATTAAGGTTGATTCATTCATTACATTTTCAAAATAAATTTTTTAAGCCTCTTGAATTTAAGATTATTTTTTTTTAATATATATCATGTGTTGCATCTGAAAATTTAATTTGAGAGTAAATATATGTCTCAAATTATAAAAAATTTCAATACCGAATTTCTTTCTGTCGTTATAAATAAAATAAAAAGATAATATATTTAATGTGTTAAATTCAAAAGTTACTAAACTTAAAAAAAAAATTCAAATGTTATTTATTTATTTATTTTGAAATAAAATAAAATTTTAATAATTATCAGTGGCTGAATATAAATTTCAATAGAAAAGATCCTGACATAAAATCAACTACTCTAATAAGAGCAAACTAATTCGCAAATCCTAAATATTCAATAGGACATTCAACTGCCATATAATTGGTTTTGAAAAACTGCGACTATAATAGTGGAACAATGTGACAAATCACTGTTCTCTCTGCGAGCATATGAAACGCAATAGTGCACAAACATATCATCAGACTTATAATAAAAAAAAAACTTCCAACAATGAAAGACAAAATAATATAAAAAAAAAATAATTTAATACAAAATAATAAAATGGAAAGTATCACCTACTAGCAGGAAGCACATATCTACCTACAAACATATAGTAAAAATAAAGATAGGAAGGCGACGATGGAAGTAATGAGGCAGAGAAGGAGATCGAGCATAATGAGCGTCGAGCAACGGTAGAGGAGGATGCGTAAATAGAAGACAAATAGGTGAAATTGGTGGTGAATATGGTAACACAGCAGAAATGAAATTATATATATCAAATCTAATATAAAATATTAAAATCATCGCCGAAAAAAAAAATTGATGGTGATTTAAAAAATAAAATTTAAAGAATAATTAAAGAGAAAATGAGGAGGAGAGACGGCTAGATTTTAAAAGGATTCAAAAGTTATTTAAACCATCATAATTCTCTATAAATTAGTCAATTGAACAATGTAAACGTTTTATTTGTCACGGCATGTATGGAATATTAAGGCATGGACAGAAGGAGTCGACGGAAAAATCTACCAAAGACAAAAGGGACAACAGGCTCATCGTAATGCCCACGGAATCAAACCGTCTTTGTAATATTATTTGATGTCTATTGCAATTTTTATAGTAAAGAAACAATAATAAAATAATTTATATCTAAATGCCTTGTACATTCCTTTACCTCTATTTTGTCTTTTAACCTATAAAAATAATTTGTTTCTCAAAAAATGATAATAATCCTATGTGTTGTGTGATTCATAAATTACACCTTTCTTGCTTGTAAGTTGTAAATGATGCCCTCACACTTCACCTAATTGTTTGTTTTCTTGTTAATAAATGGTATCACAATTTTTTTTTTTTTAATAATTTGACCCTTATTGGAGATCAAACTCTAGATGTCTTCCTTTGAGAGAGTTTCTAATACAAAACTTAAATATTTTATCAATTACTCTAGTATCATGTATTTTAAAAATTAAAAATTAATTAATATTAGTCAATATTCAAGGACAAAAAAAAATTCAACTCGAAATTTCTAATTCATCTCATACTTTTATTTATGCATGAGAAAACTTTATGATTAAATTATATTTGAGTGAATTTTTATTTATTATTTATTTTAATAATAAGGTGCATGATATTACAAGTTATACTTTCACGCATTATAATAAATTTATTTTTCTAGTTCGATTATATAAAGATAAACCATACCAAAATTATATGATATGAACTCAAAATCAAATTATGTTAAATAAGGAGGCTTTATTTAATTTTTTTAAAAGTTTGTAAAATTTAAAGTAAAGTCAAGTTCCTATTTACATGCTGCATTAACTTTAACTAGATAGATTGAGTCGGAAGAAATAAAGTTGAGAAGTTACGAAATGAAAGGACAAAAGGGAATTATTAGAAAGATAAGAAATTAATTATAAAGATGGAAAGAAACAGAATGGAAACACGCAAATGGAAGCTGGCAACAGAAGCTTGAACCATTCTAATTTTCCAACAATTAATTTTCTAAGAAGTACACATTATATAGAGATGGCAGCGGCGGGATGAGTATGGAGCGGTTTTTCTATTATTCGTATCCGCCTCGTGAATATTTATTTATATCCGTTTCGTTATCTGTTTCGTCCCGTTACGGGGCGAGGCGGGTATATGCGGGTTTACCCATTTTATTTATTTATTTTTCTTTAAAAAAATTATTTAATAATAATTTTTTATATATACATATATTCATTTATATATCTTTTCTACATGTCTATATAATATAATTTATCTTTTACATAAAAAAAAATAAATTATAAATTAAAAATGATATATTAAATAAATAAATAAATAAATAAATATATATATATATATATATATATATATATTTGAAAAATAAAAAATATATATTATATATAATCGGGGCGGGTTTTAACATTACCCGCCCCACCCCGAATCCGATTCGAATGTTAAATTTAAAATTCGTCCCGTTCCTAATGGGACGGAGTGGAACGGGTACCCGACGAAACGGGCTAAATTCCCATCCCTAACATGATGGGCTAAAATCTTTAGTTTTCACTAAACATGTTTTATAGTTGACTTTTAAATATATACTAATATATAGATTTGTTCAAATATTCAATATTTGACTTTGTAAATTTTTTTAATTATATATATATATATTTTTTATTTATGAGAGGACCCAATAGATTATGAATTATATAACAGAAAATAATCATTTACTTATACTAGTTATAAAGGCGAAATTTAAAATAGTGTGGAAAAAGGGACATTCCCTAACTCTTGTCATTTGAATTAGGTCTTAAATGTTTTTTTTTATTATATTTAACTTTATAATAAAATGAAATAAAATTATTCAAAGTATATTTTTATTTATATGAAATTAAGCATATCAAAAATTAATTTTAAGATTAAATTTTATTTGTAAAATTCAAGTAATTTGAATATTTTGAATGTAATATTTTAAGTTGGTTGGTTTAGTAGATATTAAAAAGAAGAGGAAAAAATAAAAATAAAAAACAGTTGAAATCGAATTTTAAGCCTCGTACTTTTTAACTATATTCCATAATAACTGGACATGGGTCCATCCGTTCATGGAAGACAGACAGCACAAGAAAGTTTAAGACTGCAACTTCCATGAATGTTTAAAAAGAAAGAGGCAAAGAGCTAAGTCAGAATCTAAAAATGGATAATCTTTTAAACCAAGAAAAAAAACAGAGAGAAAACGTCAAGTTAAGAAGGACCCAACAACAAAATAAATAAAAAGAAAACAGAAAAATTACCTAAAAACTATACTTTGCTTATAGTTACAATCTTACAGATACAGAGAAAACAGAGAGAAGCTCACGCAAAACAAAGAAAAAGGACGTGTACTATATATATATATATATATTTTTAACATTACAAGAAAGGACGTGTCGTTTACCGTTGAAAACGCGCATTTGGTTTTTTGTTTGGTGCCCTTTTCTTTTTCTTTCCTCTCCTCTCCTTTCTTTTCTCTTTCCTTTCCTTTCCTTTCCTTTGTTTGAATCTCCCAAGAAACAAACCTATGAGCACCGCCACCTGAGCGGGCGTTCTCTTTCATATCTGAAAGGGAGAGAGGAAAAAGAGAGAAAAACAATATTAATTTATTTTGATTATTAATTTAACAAGTTGGCATTTTGACTTCGGTGGTGGTCGGCGACCATGGATCTGAGGAAATTGGTGGTGGCGTCTATGGAGGTTTTAATGGTGTTGGTAATTGCTGAATTGGGTTTTGTCTCTGGGAATTTTGTTTTCAATGTTCAACATAAATTTGCTGGCCGAGAACGCAACCTTAGCGAATTAAAAGCCCATGATAATCGCCGTCACAGTAGAATTCTATCCCAAGTCGATGTTGATCTCCCTTTAGGTGGCAATGGTCATCCTGCTGAAGCTGGGTATGTTTTCTAATATAAAAGATTTGTGCTTTGTTTTAATATGTGAAGGTGTTCATAATTTATAAATTGTTGGAAAGGTTAATTTTTGTTATTTATTTGATTGGTTGGTATAGTTGTTCTAGATCCAATCACTACTAGCTATCTCTTTAGATTTATATCTTGCAGCTTGCTATAAGTGAAATTGGGTTGAATTGGGATTTTTTTATTATCTGTTTTTCCTTTGACATTTTGGATGTATATTTCATTTCTAGATCCCTCTGTTTGTATTTTTATATTTTTTAGAGGTTTGTGGTAGTGTACCTTTTTTTTCTCCTCTCTGACATAAATTCTGTCATTCTGTTTCCTTGTTGAGAATATGGAGGAAAATGACAGAAACAAGATCTAGAATTTGCAAAATGGATGAGCATTACTGTCTTTTTATCCATCAGTGCATTCATATTTTGTTTATTTCATTTGGGGTGCTTATATGATTTCTTTATTGGATGGTTTAGCCTTTACTTTGCTAAAATTGGGCTTGGGAATCCTCCAAAGGACTACTTTGTGCAAGTTGATACTGGAAGTGACATTCTATGGGTGAATTGTGCCAATTGTGACAAGTGTCCCACGAAAAGCGACCTCGGTGTATGCTTCTTCAACACCTGAACTAAATCTTTCTACATTTTAAAGTTCAGTATCCTAGTTGTTTACTATGTTTTATTTTGACATGCCGTCTGAGAAGATTTTTTCTTTAGGTGAAATTGACATTATATGATCCAACAAGTTCTTCTTCTTCTTCAAGGGTTTATTGTGCTGATGACTTTTGTGCCGCTACATACGGAGGTGTGCTTCAGGGGTGCACAAAAGACTTGCCTTGCCAATACAGTGTTGTTTATGGTGACGGAAGCTCAACTGCTGGATTCTTTGTGAAGGACAATTTGCAGTTTGATCGAGTGACTGGAAATCTTCAAACATCATCAGCAAATGGAAGTGTTATTTTTGGGTGAGTTACAATGCTGACAATATATTGGCTGTTTTTTTGTGAAACCAACCGACGGTGCTTGTGGCTTGTAGATTTTTGAAGAGCTCTGAAATTGATGTCCAATATTGAAGCATATGGTTGTGGTGTAATTTGTTTTGGTTAAATTAGAGACTGTGCTGTGGATGTTGGGAAGGAAGGATAATGTACACACTTGCTTATGATATCTGTAATTTTTCTAGGTGCACTGAATAGCTAAATGATAAAACTTACAATCCTATGTCAGATAAAACTAACTATTGCTTTTGACATGTTTATGCAATTACACTTGCATGCATTATGTTTTCAAATTACCATACACTCAATGATTGAGAGCTGTTGTTTATGGTCTTTTAGTCAAGAACTCTTGTTGTGTGAACTATTAAGTTTACCCAAAAGATTTTCTCCTTCTAACTTATATTGAATAAAAACAAAATCTTGATTTTTAAAATGTGATGTATGGTATTCCTAACATTAACAAATGCTCTTTCTTTTACATAGGTTTGTTCTAGAAATGAACTTAAATATGAATAGTTGTTTGAATCAGTGCATGTGGATGTAATTATGGAGCAAGTTCTAATAGAGTACATACACAACCACCCACCTTCTTCTTCTTCTTCTCTTCTCTTCTCTCTCTTAATGCATACACACATATGAATGCTTCTCTCAACATGATAGTCAGCATTTGTACACGTGTGCTTAATTTTTGGTTTTCAGTTAAAAATGAATATTGTTGGATTGCTGCTTCTTTTCATTGTAAAATTTGCTCTCATGGGACAGTTGTGGAGCTAAACAATCTGGGGAGTTAGGTACATCGAGTGAAGCACTGGATGGAATACTTGGTTTTGGGCAGGCAAACTCATCCATGATTTCACAACTTGCTGCAGCTGGAAAGGTTAAAAGAATGTTTGGACATTGCCTGGATAATATAAATGGAGGTGGAATCTTTGCCATTGGGGAAATTGTCTCACCAAAAGTAAATACAACTCCAATGGTACCAGATCAGTATGTGACACTATCTTAGTTTTTTTTTTTTTTTTTTTTGATATTTGCCTTATCAACTGATGCTGCTATTTGTTTGTCCATCTTTTTTCATATGCAATTAAGCTTAGTGCTTAGATTTTGACCCTAAGACCCTATATATGTGGATAGAGGAATCAAATAAAAAGAAAAGCTAACCAGAACAACTTAAAAATGACATAAAGTAGACCAAAAAAAAAAAATGTTACGACATCAAAAGTTTCTGCTGTTACTCTTTCCTTTAATTACAAGAAGTGTTGCTTCCGAAGGGTGGCTAGGATGGCACAAACATGGGATTATCTGTATACACGTATTACTTGTGTATTTCTCATTCAAAAGAAGTTAGATTTTGGATCAATTCCCCCCATTACATTGGAGATGGTGCTGATTTTTGTTTTTCTTAGAACTTAAAGCAAGTGAATAATTTACAATGGTGGCATCTTTGGTGACCATCTGTAGTGTTATCTACTTTCTTTTGGTTTTATTTAGAAGTAACTTTATATGTTGGCCTGAGTGCCACTAACATTGTTGTTCTTCTCTACTTTGTGTTAGACCTTGAACTTAAAGAGGCAGCTCTTGTCATTTTGATGGGATGTGGAAGAAAATATTTTGTATTAATTTGACCTAATGGAGGTGTTTGTTTAATTTGGTAGGTTACAAGTGCATATTGTCAAGGCCTTTTAAGTGATCACTTATTATGAGCTTTTGGTGCCAAAAAAAAAATTAGAGCATTGCTTTTTTTTTTTTTGGATCACTTGTTTTTAGTTTTATTTTTTTTCACTTGCTTTTTTATTGAATGCTTTGTTTTTCTTTTCTCAATTAGGTCAAATCTTGGTTAATGTTTTTTTCATAATTATACTTTAGGCCACATTACAATGTTGTTATGAAGGAAATAGAGGTGGGCGGTAATGTTCTGGAACTTCCAACAGATGTATTTGATACTGGAGATCGAAAAGGAACAATTATTGACAGTGGTACTACCTTGGCATATCTTCCAGAGGTGGTCTATGAATCAATGATGACTAAGGTGCATAGCATTCCTCATGTTCCTTCCATCTGATGTTTGTTTGTTACTGTGTTTAGTACTTACAGTGAATTTACTTGTTTTGGTGAATTAGATTGTGGCTCAGCAACCTGGATTGAAATTACATACTGTTGAGGAGCAGTTTATGTGTTTTCAGTACAGTGGAAAGTAAGGTGCCAAGTGCAATTGCTTCTTTATAGTTTCTATTTGGAACCTGCTGTTAAATTTGAAATTTTTTTTAAGTTAGGGCGGTAGCCTATGGTATTTGTTTGTTCTGTCCCTTTCTGTGTATGTTTAGTGGTAGTTAGTTCATGTGGGGTGAATCCTGCAAATATCCCTTCAAGAATACATGGTCATATCAGTCAGAACGGTGTTTTCTGCTGCATTATGTTAGTGGTAGTTAGTCCATGTGGAGTTAAGCCTGCAGATATCCCTTCAAGAATAAATTGTCATATCAGGAAATAATTCAGTTAGAACAGTGTTTTCTGCTGCATTATGTTCCTCATTTTCTTAAACTTTTGCTGTTAAGCCTAATTACTTGTTTAAATGCATTTGACTGTTAAATTCTCATCATAAATGTTAGACTGCTCAATTTTTCTTTACTCCCTATACCCTTGCAGTGTTGATGAAGGATTTTCAGATGTCAAGTTTCGTTTTGAAGGTTCACTTAGTTTGACAGTTTATCCTCATGACTATCTGTTTCAAATTCGTGTAAGTAAACATTTTTAAGGTTGATTTGAATCCTCGTGTTCTGTGCTTTTATCATATGGTATTTTCTCTAAAGTTCTTTGCATGTTGTCATAAAATATAGGATGGATAAATTCTACCTGGTATATTATGCAGTAGTTTTTGCAAAACTTTTGTAAATACTCTCTAGTATTTATTGTACAATTGGTATAATTTTCCTTTTAGTCATCATTTTTAAAGTTAGAACATTGGTTCTTTTTATAACTAACAAGCCCTAGCATGACATGCTTATGGAGTTGTCAGAATTTATTGCCAGTTAGGTGAATGAAATATATAGATTTTAGATATTTTTGAAGGCTTTTCCCCTGGTTTGTTATTTTGAAAATTTTTAGTAAATATCAGACTTTTTAGCTATGACAAAGGGAGTTGTTACGCAATTTGGAGAAAATAAATCGGCAATATGTTTATTATGGTAGTGGTTTTAATAAACTAAACTAAGCCTTATTTCATTGGTAATAAGTCTTGGATCTACATTTTGTTAATTGGTGCACTGTTATAAATAATATCATTGATCTATTATTAGGTGTTTGACCTTCTAAGTCTCTTCAGAAATGAAGTTGTATTGTACGAGTTTAAGAATTTTGCTGAATATATCTATGAAATATATCTGCACATCATCTTAATAATAAACAATAATCTGGACAAAAGGGCTTTTGAAGATATGAAATTTTTAAGCTATTTTTGTGCCAAAAAAAAAATTAGTGTTTTCATGATGTTCCACAATGCTGAAAGTTGTTTGAAGTGCATTACTGTATTGAATCTTAATGATTTGGTTCTTCTTTGAGATGGGTTTTTGTAATAATAACTTTTTTCTTGCCAAATAATATATTATTTTCATGACTATATACAGGATCAAGTTTGGTGTTTTGGTTGGCAAAACAGTGGGATGCAATCTAAGGATGGTCGAGATATGACTCTTTTGGGAGGTATGATCTTCAATTGTTTTTCCATTCTAAATTTGGATACCTATTTCACATAATGTAGATGAGGCAATGTTGAACACTCTCATATTAATTGTAATTCATGGTCAAGTACAACTCATTCTAGCCTTGAGCTGCACAATCAAATATTTTAATGCTACTGATTCTGCATCCTAGAAACTGATAATTGATAACAGTTGTCTCAAAATGAATACTGAACAGCTAAACACTTTGAAATATATATCTCTCATCTTACGATTAGTTGATGATTTGAAATATCATTAACCACAAACATGCATAATAATGTAACACTTTCCAGATAAAACTCCAGGGCATTCTTTTAACCTTCATTCTTGCTCTTACTTGGTACCTTTCCATTGCACAAGTTTTTATTTGCCAATTAAACTATAAGAGGTGCCTCCATTATTGTTAAATTGAGCAGAGCTTGTTGAAATAGATAATATAAGTTGAAAATGAAAAATAAAAACCATCAATTTTTTAACTATTAACTTATAAATCCTTTTCAATGCAGATTTGGTGCTTTCAAATAAGCTTGTTTTATATGATCTTGAAAATCAGGTCATTGGATGGACAGAGCACAACTGTGAGTATCGTGTGTTTTGTCAACTTTATGCTTGATGACTTGATTTGTGTGTTTTGATTCAAAGTGAAGAGAGAGAACGAGCTGAAGTGAGACACACAGAACTAGGGTCCTTTTTGTTAATCCATACTAGTTAATATAAAGAATAACAGAAATGCTAAAGCTTTTTAGTATAAATGCATATATTTTTCCATATGATGTTTGGATGGATTTTGCCAGCAGTTGATAAAATTTTGCTTTGTCAAAAGTTGATTGAGCTGTGGGATCTTTTAAAACTGTGAGGTAGATGCGCTTTGTTTTATTTTCTTATATCCTTAATTATCCCAATTTGGAAATGTCTCCTCTACTGTCACCTTTTCTCATTGAGTGAATATGTTATTATAGATGCATAGCCTTTTTAGAGTTCCTCCTCTCTGTTTCATTACTGACGCATATCAAATGTAACTCTATTGTTCTTCTTCTTCTGGTAGATAGTTCATTATGATTGGATTAAAGCTTTATTCTGGCTATGTTTTTGTTTCTTTTAGGCTCCACAAGCATCAAAGTGAAGGATGAAGCTTCTGGTTCAGTATATTCTGTTGGGGCTCACAATCTTTCTTCAGCTTCCCACTTGATGAGCGGACGAATTGTAACATTTTTGTTATTAGTGTTTGCAATATTCCATAGATTTTCATAATCTACAACAAGCAGTACATTATTTGATTTTCTTGTACCATAATGTAATCAGAACTCTGCTTGGTATAGCTGAATTCTTCAAGACTCCAATTCTTTCTGTTTTTTTTTTTTTTCCTTTTCGTCATACATGTTAATTTTATCATTTTAGTGAATAAAATTCTTGTATTTTTAGATTATAACTTAAAGATCCTTTCTGGTAAATAAATGAAATTATTATTTATTTCAAGTTGGCATATGCTCTTCAGATAATGTTAGTTCGTCTTTTATAGTTGTCTGGTCAGTTTCCTCTCCTCTACAGACGACGAGTGATACAAAATTTATGGTTAACCCATCATTATAGTTGCTGGGCTGCATAGCCTGAAGGATGATGCTAGTTGGATTGAAAACTCTTTCCATCAAAGTTTCAAAATAATTAACATGCATGTTATTGCTAATTGAGAAACATTATATTTTATTAAAAAACCAAACTCTCCATTTCTGTTATATCTTGGAAAGAACTGAGAAAACAAGTGCAAACCCAAACTAGACTTATTTTCCAGGAAAAAAGCTTTTGCTGTGGTTATACTTCAGGAATTGTTGGTAGTAGAACACTATACAATATAGGTTGTTGCAAATATATATATAACTACAAATACAATGATAAATAGATTAGAGAATGTGGGTAAGACAGGCCTTACAAGGTTGTCCTCAAGAACTGTACAACAAGATAGATTACTGCAATAAATAGTGCAATTTGGTATGCATCTCTTTGGAAGCCATCGTCCCTTTGAAAGAACTGTTCATATAAGCAAATAATGCAGCAAGTTGATTCAGAACAACAGAGAATAACAATGTTATTCATTAATTCTTTGAAAATAAAGTAAAATTAAAGATTAAATACTTTGAAACAGTGCAATCTTATCTATAATTCAAGATCAAATTCACATTAACAGTTTTATATGATAACTATTTTTTTATTAGTTAGGCTCTGACTGGAGGTTCAAACCCATAACCTCATTTCTAAAGACAACTCTAGTACTATTGTGCTAAAATTAATTCTATTATAAGTTTAAAAGCTGTTTAAATCAAGACTTTCACTAGCTTACCTTTGTTGGATCACCAGAAGGGTCAGGATAAATCTCCAAGTTCTCCTTTTGAGTTGAAATACGGCTAGACAAGTTCTTGACAAGATCAGCTAAATCTTTTCCAGTCTCAATTGTTGAAAATAGACGGCGTGATGTCCAGAAAAATGCCTGAGCTATAGGTGATGAAGCTGATAAATCCCAAAACTCTTCATGCTCAATCACTTGACCACTAATCTGGTTCAAAGTAAACTTGGAGTTCACTTTTATTATCATATCTCCACCTATATCAGCTATAACAGATTTAGGCTTCCCTTTTATTGTCCATTTGATACTCAAGACACTTGTTGACAGCATTACCATTTCTTGCACAGTCTGCAAGAACAAGAAAAGAAGCAAAGAACCAAAAAAATATTTCAAGAAATGATCTCAATATGGAATTTTTTGCTAAAATTTTATTAAAAGATTGGGAAAATTTAGAGTAGAATCCATACCACAGAAGGGTTGTCTAGTGCAACAGTAACCCATAGAGGTCTCTTGTATTTCTCACGACCAGAAAAACTTCTGACAGGATCCTGCAATTACTAAGAAAGTAGGACTTCTGGTTCACTACAGGTAAAAGAATAGTAAGAAAAAGAAAATTCTGAATTTGCAAATCAAATCAGCTTCTAGTCTCCATTTCTCAATGCCACACATCTAAGAGAAATCTTCAAAGGGATGTACATTGATAAATGCAATTCTATTGACCACTCATGGAAAACAAAACAAGTTCAAATTTTACTATATTTGGTCCGTTTAACATTGTTGTTTGAGCTGTTATTAAGAAAAACACTATTGAAAATGCTTATTAGAAGTCATTGAAGTTTCATTTTAAAGTGAATTTCGTAAGTTTTAATCATAAAAAGTTTCAAAACAAATAAACAACAATCCTAAACAGTTTTTTCCAACAACACCTAAAACTAGGAGTGAGCACAGAGCTTGGATCCTGAACCGTATCGCATAACCGATCTAAATTGTTTCAAAAAATTGAAAAATCTAAAAAAATCTGTTAAGGATCGAATCATTCCAAACCGCATGATATTAATAGAACAATTCTAGATATTTGTGTTAATTTGAACATAGATCTGTTCTGAATCGTACTAATATGGATTGTATCGAAAATCCAAATATCCAAATCGATTTATTAATTAAAATATGAATTTTTATTTTTTTCTTATATGTCTTCATATATTTTTTTATGTGTGACAATTATAATATATAGGTAAATATATGTTTTTTTCATAGTAATAATATATATAATTTATTAATTATATGTAATAGAAAAATGAAAATTTATGAATAATTGAATATTAGTGAATAATTATATCTAAATTGGTAGGTTACTATAGTGTATATATAATTGCTAATTAATAAAACAATGATATAGTTAACTTATAAAATATAAAAGTTATATTTATTAAGTATTTAACTATATAATATATATTGGTGTGTACGTATCTCTTCCATGTCCATGTGTGTGTGTGTTTATACATTTTGAAAAAAAAAATATAATATATATTATAAGTTATACTTATAACATTAAAAGGTATGTATATAATTAGTAATTTATTATTACTAATTACTATTTAGTATTAGTAATAACTAATTAGTAGTAGACTCACTAGTGACTAATAGTATATATTAATTTTATCCAAATCTAATAAGATCCTTGTATCGACCCGTAAATTTGAAGCAATTCGAAACCGATTACCGGACTGTCCGAAATGAAAAAGATCTGAGCTATCGGTATAAATATTTTTCAATATATGAATCATACTGATCCGTGCTCACCCCTATCTAAAATGATGTTTTTTCCAAAAAAAAAAAAAAAAAAACCAAAAAATAGTTTAAACCTAAATGCTAAATAGACTTCTTGTTGGTGGCGGAATGCACACGTATAAACATATGCAGGAGGAGAACAAAAATACCTTGTATTTGACAGAAACTGCAAAAGTTCCTAGTGCACGATTGCCTTGGCGAAGTTCTAGTATATCACGGGCGAGTTGTCTAGCTGTAGATTCCACCAAGGGGCTACTAATGCACTCAAATTCATTGCAGAGTTCACCAAAGTCCATGCCATCAACTAGCTTATCAGCTTCTGACCTTTCAATGGTAGGATTTTCAGGAGACAGTTCAGTTCTATTAGAATCATTTGTAACTGCAAACATCAGGAACAATTTAGTCAAGAGGACAAACACATTTATAACTTAATATCTTGCTCATTAGCAGATTCACAGTTAATAAACTCAATTCTTTCATTTTCATTTGATTTTCTTGGGTGAAAATTAATCTCAACTTCCATTTTCTTTATTGCTACAAGTAAAGATTCTAAGAAAAAGCCATAAACAATGATGAAATCAAATTAAAAATGGTATTCCAAGCTAGAAATTAAACATAAAAAGAAAAGAGAAAGATATGATCACCTCTCAGTAAAAATGGGTGGTGTGAAGAGGATGAAAAAGGCCTATAGGTGAATAAACATTTACTGTGGCGGCTTTGGCGGTGGAAACCACCAGTAGTGGTGGCAAGTGAAGCAGAGGAGGAGGAAGAGGTTGCTAGAGCAGAGGAAACAGAGGCACTCATCTTTTTCCATTCTGTTTGCTAAAGCATGTGGTCTTGGTTTGAATTAGCTTTAGAGTCTTTTCCATTTTTTTTTTTTCTATTTTATGTGATTTGGTTTTCTTTGGTTTTGGATAAGGTAAGTGTTATCTGTATCATTTTGTGTGCTTTGGGTTGCCATTTGTTCTTGGATTATAGGTACAAGATTTGCCACATCAACTGAGAATCATTGCCAATTTGAATATTAAGGCAGTTAATATAATTATTTCTGTGAGATTTCGAATTTAAGTTATAGTGAAAATTAAATTTATAAAATTTATAAAATATATATACATATTTTACTTTTTTAATTAAATTCTTTAAGTTCCTTTGTCTATACATATATTAAGAAAATACAAATAAAAAATATTTCATTGAATAATAATTATGATGTTGATTTAGAGCAGATATTTCATGGTGCAAATAAGCATTTGACTATTTGAGAGATTGGAAGTTTGAAACTATCATTCATAAATTTCAAACTATAACTTAATATATAAGTTATGTCCCTAATGCAAATCAATATTCTATTAGTAAATAACAATAATTTTTTTCCCTCAATTTTTTTATAAGTATAACAATTACATAATTAGTATGAGTGATAATTTGAGGGTAACATAATAACTTAAAAGTAAAAAAATTAATCCCCAATTTATAATTTTTCTCTGTTTATTGTTAACTATATTAATAAATCATCTTCTCAAATATCATTTCATTTTCATATGTGGAGCATTTTGAATTCTAAAAAATTGGATAGAGAAAATTGTATATGTAATAGAAAAAAGAAAGGAAAAAATTAACTAATTAATAGATGAATATTAGAAGAAAACAATCCATTGATTAAAATCCACATATTCTTATTTTATTGAATTGGTGCATACACTCGGTATAAGTAAGAATTTTCCTTTTGACAGTGACGTTTTGCTTTTTTCTTTCTTCTTGACCTTTTCAATTTGGATAATCTGCATCTGATAAGCTTTGTTTTCTCTCCTTTTTTGTTTTTTGTTGTTGTTGTTGATTGTTAATGATTATAGCTGGATTATTATTTTTAATAATTTTGGATTAGTGACCGCAATTGTTAATATAATGTGATTTTATTTTTTAGTATATAACCAGCTCATTTAAATTGTTTGCATTATATGTTATGTAAAGTTATATAACTAATTTTTTTTTTAATAATATTGTTTGTTATTTTGACCCCCTTAATTTCAAGTTTTGGCTTTGCTCCTGATTAAGATGGGTATATATATTATATAAATGGAAGTATATAAATATAAATTTTAAAGGGCCTAGAAAAGGAAAATAATAGTTAAAATTAGCATGGTAAAGCCTAATATTACCTGTATTATGCTAAACACAAAATAGATATTCTTGTATTAACACAGAAAAATAAGGAAAACCCTTCCTAATTAAAACAAGGAAATTTCAACCAAACAATATGATGATTCTAACAATAATCCCTTACTATATTAGGTTCCAATTCTTATTATATAATGAATCATTACAGCAATCATTTGAACATATCCTAAACCAAGAAAAAAAAAATTAATCTTTTTTTTTTCTTGGTTTGGTGATATAGCTTCTTAATCTTTTTTTTTTTTTTTTCCAACTTCAATCTTTCTTTTTCCAACTTTTTTTCCTATATTCTATTCCAATATTTAATTTCTAATAGATAGAAATTGCAAGAATTTGATGTTTGTGGTTATGGATAAAATTTTCTTTCTCATCAGCATACCACTTTACCTGCTGATTTTGAATAATTTTGTACTAGTTCTTGCAGCTCCTGAACATGCTGAAGTTACATACCTTCCTGGCTTCAATGGTACCTTCCCTTCCAAGCACTATTCAGGGTAATTAAGCCATATATATATATATATGTATATATAAAATTTTTGGACTTTGGTACACCGTATTAAATTCATCCGTTTAGTTTAATAGAAACATATTGTCTGTATAATTTGATGAGAGTATTTTTGAATCTTTCAGGTATGTGAATATTACAGTAAATGTTCACAATAGAAAGAACCTTTTCTACTACTTTGTTACATCAGAAAGAAATCCGATTAGAGATCCTGTTGTCTTATGGCTCAATGGTGGACCTGGTTGCTCTAGTTTTGATGGCTTCATCTTTGAACATGGTTTTTCCCCTTTTGTCTCTATACTTTGCATACATTTATTGCATTTTTTTTTGTTAATAACATTTCGATTAGGATTCAAGATTGTAATTTCATAGTCATGGAGACAATTCCAGCACTAGTGAACTATAACTTATTCTGCAATTTTTTAAATGACATTAAGTTCTGCATTAAATATTTACATTTTTTGACCTAAGATTTCAAGTTATAAATATGAAACTCTGTTTGCTGAATTATAACAGGGCCATTTGACTTTGAAAAAGCAAAGGAACCAGGGGAATTGCCTACATTGCAACTCAATCAACATAGCTGGTCCAAGGTTAATTTTATAGCCTACATACAAGAAAATTTTTAATGTTCATTTCTTCTTTTTTCCCCCCTTTTTATAAAAATAAAAATTTGAATTCTCTTTAAAACATCAGGTTTCCAATGTAATTTATCTGGATTCACCTGCCGGAGTTGGCTTCTCTTTCTCAGATAATGTCAGTTTATATGAAACAAGTGACAAAAAAACTGCATATGATACTTCCCAATTTCTTCTCCAGGTAAGTTTATATGTAGCCTAATTGAGACTTTTTTTTTTTTTTTTTATACAATTTAGGCCTCGAGCCCATGAACTCAAGATCTTACAGCTCTGGAAATGACTCTAGCACCATTGAACCTAAGGCTCATTAGTTAATCGAGACAATTTTATAACGTATACACATTTTTATTTTTATTTTTGCAAGTAGTGGTTTAAGCTATATCCAGAGTTTGCTTCAAATCCATTTTATATTGGCGGAGAGTCATTTGCTGGAGTTTATGTGCCAACTCTTGCTGCAGAAATTGTAAAAGGTACTATATTCTTACATAAATGTCCTGTCAATTAATAGATAGAAATTGAACCTGTGATCTAATTAATGTTAGTTGATCTTCCAGGAATTCAAGCTGGTGTAAAGCCTGTTATCAATATTAAGGTACATTAATTTTAGAAAAATTTTGTATTATGAAGCTTATGTTTAATCATAATTAATTAAGGTGTATCATTTACTTAATTAATATGGAAATGCAGGGTTACTTGATAGGAAATCCAGTTACAGACAATCAATTTGATGGCAATGCTCTTGTTCCATTTGCCCATGGCATGGGACTCATCTCAGAGGATATTTATAAGGTAGTGCTTGAATGATCATAATAATAATAATACAATTTTAAGACTGTTCTTGTTTTGTTTAATAATTGTTAGGTAATGTGGATTCCTCCAATATGGTGGGCTCCACAACCTAATAAAAAAAAAGAAAAAAAAACGTGTACATTTTGAAGAAAAGAAAAAAAATGTTTTTGGTGCAGCTTTCGCCCAGCTGCAAAATTCTAATTTTACAGCTGGTACGCGTATAAGGAATGCCTATAAATAGGCATTTCTTATTTCATTTTTAGTAAGAGAGTCAGAGAGAAAATTTATCTGAAAAAATTTGTGAGAGGGTTTTGATAATTTTTGTCTGTCCAAAAATTATCCTACATTTCTTTAATTTTTGTTCACTGTGAGAAAGAGTATACTGTGTTATTGGGTGTTGTGTGAGAGAGGGTTTACAATTTTGTCCGTCCAAAAATTATACAGTGTAACTATAAAAGATATAGTGAATTATCTCTTGTGGATCGTGGATGTAGGTTTATTGAGAAACCGAACCACATAAAATTCTTGTTGTTTTTGCTGTGGGTTCTTTTTTAATTTCTACTTCCGCTGTGCTTGTGAAATATCCTATAAAATTTTCCAACAAGTGGTATCAGAGCTTCTGGTTCTTATTTTGGGGTAGAGAGAAATTTTATTGGAATTAAAGTGGGACTGCTGTCCAGGGCAGTATCATATTTTGAGAAAAGAAATATACTGCAAAGAAGAGAAAAATACGAGAAATTTTTTGGTGCAATCCGTTTTGAGAACGGGTGTAAAATCAAAAAATTAAGTGAATAGTAACCACGTAAAACAATTTTTTTTTGCATGTTACTGTTACTGTAACAGTAAGCAATTGTAACTATAGTAATAAGGAACTGTAGCAGAGTACGGTACTGTTTAGAGGTACTGTAGCAGAGTACGGTTACTGTTTATACAGTATTATTCATACGATACTGTAGCAGATGTATTATTCACAGAGATCTAAAAAAAAAAAAAAAAAAGGAGGAGTTTTTCAAATAAAATGGATAGTGCATTTAAATATTCAGCCCCTTTGTTTGATGGAAAGTGTAATTTTACTCTATGGCAGAGTACTATTCAGGATCTTTTGGTACAACAAGGTCTTGATTCGGCTTTAGATGAAGAAAAGCCAATGAGTATAACTGAGAGCGAATGGAAGACTATCCAAAGGAAAGTAGTGAGCACCATCTGGTTAGCACTTGCCCCACAAGCAAAATTTAAAGTGATTAAGGAGATATCACCAAAAAAGTTGTGGGACAAATTGGAGGAGATCTATGAGTCAAAGTCGCTGACTAACCGGTTGTTCATGAAAATGGAGATGTATTCGCTCAAGATGGAGAAAGGAGGAAATCTCTATGACCACATTAATAAATTTAATCAGCTAGTGTGCCAGCTGCTGAATGCTGGTGAAAAAGTTGAAGATGAGGAGCAAGCATTACTGTTGTTTGCGTCATTTCCCAAATCTTACAAACCGTTGGTGCAAACAGTGTGTGCTGGAAAAACCACATTGAAATTAATTGAGGTGACAACGGTGTTAAGAGAAAATGAGAGGATGATGAGGAGTGAGAGCACTTCAACTGAAAGTAAGGGCATAACA
>CATKHJ010749564.1:0-12018 GCA_949750685.1 Vernicia montana
AGCGATACCTACGGTAAACGGCAGCTTCGCCACTCCAACAGATGGGATTTCAGTTCCGTCTAAAGTATGGATTGGACTTCCTATTTCCTCCAAGTCACTCTCTTTAAATCCCATTTTGTGATAAGCATCAGCTGTCAATAAATTGACTGAACTTCCTTCATCTACAAGGATTCGCTTCACTACATAGTTTACAATGACAGCTTGGATGATCAGAGGGTCCGCATATGGAATGTGAAGTGTACTTCCATCAGGTCTTTCAGCGCCGACATTCGTTTTGTTGTAATACACAAATTCGAGCTCCTCTCTTCTTCTTATTAAGGCCTTCGCCTTGTTATTGCTTACAACAACTTTAGCCGGCCCCCCAGTGATACAATGGATAATGCCTGTGGACCCATTATTTATCACTTGCTTCCCTCTGTCTCCATTATATCCCGCCTTATCTTCGCCATTCTTTTTCATGAATTTACTTATATACCCTCGGCTTATCAGCCTTTCAATTTCTTCAAGTAGCTGTCTACAATCATTGGTATTGTGCCCATGAGTATTATGAAAGAGACAAAACTTACTTCTATCTCTCTTGTTTGGCGGGGTGTACATGGGTTGTGGCCGAACCCATATATTTTGATCTTTAAACGTAGTAAATATCTCTGCTGGGCTGGCCTTCAAAGGTGTAAATTTGTTCATGTCAAAATCAAGTGGAGCTTTACTCGTTCGATTTTGACCTCCGCACTTTCTTCCCGCTACTTTGTTTCCTCCACCTATTACTTCTTTCGCTTCTCCTTTTTTAGATTTTGCTACTTCCTTAGGGTATACTTCCACCTCTGTCTTTCTTCACTTTAAAAAACGGCTAAAGGCGAGGGCATCATCTTGTCTGATATATTTCTGTGCTATGCCCATAGCATCCTCTAAAGTTTGAGGAGCATGTCTTTATAATGCCTTAAAGTAGTCAGTATGGGATGTACCATTTTCCAAAGCTTCGACTGCTCTGTTTTGATCAAGTTGAGTAACTTTGAGAGCTTCCCTGTTAAATCGAGCCATGTAATCTCTTAAAGGCTCATTTTCTCTCTGTGTAATTGATTCAAGATACTAGATCTTTCTCTCTACTGGAATGCTGGAGGTGAAGCGATACATAAAAGCGGTCACTAATTGACCAAAGGAGGCTATACTCTCCTCCTCTAATGAATCAAACCATCTAGTTGTTGCGCCCTCCAATGAACTTCGAAAAGCTCTACATAGTGCTTCGTCATTCATTGTCTGAAGTTCAATAGCATGTTTATAATCCATGATATGGACTATGGGATCTACTTCGCCATTATATTTTTTAAGCGAAGGTGGCTTAAATTTTCCAGGCATTCGGTAATTTTCGATGGATTTAACAAAAGGAGATTTGAGGGCTAGCTTCAGACTTTTATCTATTCCCTTCTGATTTCCATCTTTAGTGAATTCTTCTAGGAACTTGTTCAGTCGATTTCTTATCTCCACTTCTTCTCCTTGACTGGTTGCTCCTTGGTTCCCTTTAAGCGAAGATGAACTAGATTCATATTCGTTACTTCTTCGCCCCTTTCTTCTAAAATGTCCTTCCATATTATCCTTTTTTTTAGATTTCTCCTTTCTCTGACTATTTTTCCTTCCACTTCGTTCCGCATCATTTTTATCGTGATGATGAGAATGCTTGTCTTCTTTATCATGCTTTCCTTCATTATGTCTGCCTCTGCTATGCCTATGCAGATGTTCTCTCCTAGGCGGAGATATCCCTCCAGGTTCTGAATCTTCATCTTTTATTGGCAAGTCTCCTTTTTCTGCACGTGCTACTTTTGATCTTATTCTCTTTCCTGCTCCCCTCATCACTACATGATCTTCGATCAGTATGGGATCTTTCCCATTCCGACCCTCAAAATTCAGTTGTCGATTTGTCCCCTTCTGCGTTGTTTCAAGAACAATACTGTCATTTTGACCTATAGGTGTTTGTTGTTGTTGCTGAGCAGCTTGTATAGCAGAGGTAAGAGCATTTAAAAGCTGCAACGCAAGAGTGAATTCTGGGTTAGAGGTAGCACGAGGAGTAGTACTAGGACCATGAGGTGTTTGTTGGGTTATTAATGTACTTAGTGCTTGTAAGGAAGCATTTAAATTAATGGTTGGTGGAGTTTGAGTGTTTGTGGGTAGAGGGGATGATTGAGAGTGAGTAGGGCTTGGAACATCATTTGGATCAGAGTGAGTCATGGTTGTTTTGATTTTAACAAAGGGATCAGCCAACGTTTTCCACAGACGGCACTAATTTGAAGAGTATTAAATCAACAAGTATTTTATTTTGGGCTGAATCTTTATTTTTTGGGCTTTGATCCAATAATCCTACAAAAATGAGCGGAGTCGAGAGGGCTAGGCTGGTTGCCTGGCGAAGAGCCTCCGACGTTCAAGTTAGTAATAAGTTTATATTTGTGAGAAAAAAGGAGATAAGAAAGATATAGAGTTCAATATGACATTCTTTATGGTTTTTTGCTTTCTTTTTATAGGCCCCAAGTCCTTTAGGTTAAAAGGTAAATGGGGAAAGGTCATACACATTTTGATTGATGGAGTCGGTATTTTAGGCTCTGAAAGATAAGATTTGATCTTGTCCTTATTTCTGTCAGATGGCAGGTAGTCGGTGTAGAATTAGGTGTGGATACACCGCATAAGTATGACTTTCCTTTGACAAAAGCCATGTGACGTAAGTGCTTGGTAACCTTAACTTCCTTAATGAAACTTGCTAAACAAGTTGCATTAATTGCGAAGAGGGCGAAGAGCTTTGGAGCATGGCGAAGTGGTATCTTCGTCTTAATGCGGTAGAGAATGGCCTTCTGGTCTTTTTCTATTGGACCTTTGTATTCGGTCTTCATCTTCTCATATTTTTGTATTAACATTATATATAATGGGCCTTTATATTTCATTTGAGCCCACCATATCATTTACCATTTTTGTCCCTCATCATATATATATATATATATATATTATGTACAAACATCTACAAGAGCACCCAACGCATTTGTTATACAACAATCGTATTTAGTTTATTAGTTTGTACCTACATGAAATGCAATTCCAGTTCATTTCCTCTGATTGTTAGAGTATTCTAAATCTAATAAAAACAAAAATGTTAAGTGATTAATATAAAAATGGACTCTCCAATCTTAATAAACTAACTTTTAAAATTAATTCTCTCAAATTTATATTAAAAATTTAACATAATTGAGTAGCTGAAGACTTAGTATTCTTTCCAAGGAATGGCAATGAGAAAGTGAGACAAGTTTTACCATTTTTATACATTTCCACCTAATTAAAAAAGCATTTTGCTTAAGTTTAATGTTCAAAATTAACCAAGCTAGCTATGAAGGCTGAATATACACCTAGTGTTATAAGAATTTTCCGCTAATAAGATATTCAAGATATTATAGATAAATTTAGTGGGAAAAAATAAGAAAAACCAGCAATAGAAAAAGAATAGTATATATAAGAATCAACACTATTATTGATGAGTACCTAATAGTTGTTTGATCTAGTATTTTTTTAGTTTATCGAATGGATTGAGTCGTGAATAGTAAAATTAAAAAGCTACAAACTAATCACCCTAATAATTGATTATATGTTCATTCATTTGATTTTAATTGTTGAAGAGACCACTTAATATATATATATATATATATATATGATTTGGCAATTGAAAGCAGCGAAGGCAAAGGCCATTTTTTATTTTTTTTTTATAATAAGAGATATTTTATTTAAATAACATTAAATAAGAAAAAAATATAACATTGAGATGCATCTCCCCAACCAATAAACTAACTTAAATACACCCGAAAAAAAATATAAGCACCACAATCATATGGAAGGCAAAGGCCAATTGTCAGGAAACATTTCTTGAAACTTTTGGTCAAAGCGAAGACTTGCAATAAAAGGGGTTTCACCCTATGAGCACCCCAGGGTTAATCAAAAGTAGTTGGATGGTCCCTTTTGTTACGATTATTATGTGTAGAGTTAGGGCCCCCACTAGGGTTGTTTTTTCAAAGCCTGTATTCATGGGAGAGGTGAAGAGAAATGACCCTTTATGCAGACCTAAAATGTCCATCAAATAATAATGGCAATGCTAGAATATGTATAACTAACTAAGGGGTATATATAGAAACCTGGAAAACCACTTGCACAGATAAAACGAAGCAATTATTTATATATACATGTTCGTCTCCTACTTAACCCTACATGAATGAACGAAATGAAACTCTTATTGACCAACATTTATAAAAAAATTGTTTTATTGAAAATATTATTTGGTATAAATTCGTATAGAATTCATTTTATTTGCAAATGAATTTAATTTGTAGATGAATTTCATAGTTAATATTTTTTTAGCTTATATCATGTATTAAATTTAGAATTTATTTGCAAATTCTATCAATTTTAATAAAATTTTGATTCAATTATAATCACTTTAATATAATTAAAATTATAAAATTTTAAACGAATTCTCCTTTTTATCAAATATGAAAATGTATGTAGATATGTAAATAAATTGTGTAAAATTTTAAGGAATTTATTGTTGGGCACAGCGGATAAATAAATTAGCAGAGTAAAATAATAATACCGGCAATTTAACGTGGTTCACCATTTGATTTTAAATTATGTCCACGGGACAAATTTCGAAATATATTTGTTCCACTAATAAAATTAATGGGTACAAGAGAGAGAGACAATACAACAATTTGAGATAAATCCAAAATAGTGGCACACAACCAAAATAGTGGCACACAACTGTTTCCCAAACTCACTATTTTGTTACTCCCGTTTTAGAAAATTTTCCAAATATTTTTTTAAAATATCTCTCTCACAAACTCACACACAACACTCTTCAAAGAAAGCTTGCTTTCTTCGACTCTCTATACAAAGGAATATATTTCATTTTGTTTAATTGGTGCATTTTTCCTATCTTGCTCTTTCCTATTTATAGGCAAGAGCAAGACATCTTCCATGGCCAAAGAAATGGACACGTATGTGGTCATTTCTTATGGCTAAAATTTATTTTTTTTTATTTATAAATATAAATGTGTGGGTCCCTCCATATGAGAGAGACACCATAACAAATCTCCCCCTCCTGATCACATAGAGGGTTCCATCATTCCTACAGCTAACCGACAATACTCAAAGTATGGTCTTGGTAGAATTTTTGTCAACATGTCCGACCCATTTTCCTCTGTATGGATCTTTTCAAACTGTAGTAGTTTTTTCTCCAACACATCTCTGATCCAGTGATACCTTACATCAATATGCTTTGATCTTGAATGAAAGGAGGCATTCTTCCCAAGATGAATAGCACTCTAGCTATCACAAAATAACTCATATATGTCCTGCTGCAATCCAAGTTCTTTCAAGAACTTTTTCATCCACAACAACTCTTTACAAGCTTTCGCTGCTGCTATAAACTCTGCTTCAGTAGTTGACAGAGCAACACACTTCTGTAATTTTGACTACTATGACACAGCTCCCCTTGCAAAGGTAATCATGTAACCTGAAGTAGACTTTTTCGAGTCCATATCGCCAGCCATATCTGCATCTGTGTATCCAACCAACATAGGTTTGGCACTTCCAAAATATAGGCATATTTTGGAAGTACCTCGAAGATACCTGGAAATCCATTTTACTGCAGCCCAGTGTTCCTTTCCAGGATTTGAAAGGAATCTACTCACAACTCCAACTGCGTGAGCGATATCTGGTCGTGTGCACACCATTTCTTCATTCTCCTCGTCTGTAGAAGGGCTCTGTTTAGAACTCAGCTTAAAATGATTAGCAAGAGGACAACTAATCATTTTAGCCTTGTCCATATTGAATCTCTGAAGTACTTTCTCAATGCACTTCTCCTGTGACAACCACAATTTCTTAACGCTTCTGTCTCTGATAATACTCATGCCAAGAATTTGCTTCGCTGGCCCCAAGTCTTTCATGGCAAAAAACTTACTCAGCTGCTTTTTCAAGCTGTTGATTTTAAAAATATTCTGGCCAACGATCAACATGTCATCCACATTGAGTAAAAAAATAATGAAATCGTCATTTGAGAATTTTTGCACAAAAACACAATGATCTGAAGTAGTCTTCTTGTAGTCTTGCTCTCCCATAACAGACTCAAACTTCTTGACCATTGTCTCGGTTCCTGTTTTAAGCCATAGAGGCTTTTCTTCAATTTGTAGACATAATTCTCTTTTCCTCTTTCTTTGAAACCCTCTGGCTGCTCCATGTATATTTCTTCTTCCAAATCACCATGTAGGAAGGTAGTTTTGACATCCATTTGCTCAACCTCCAGCAACTGGTGAGAAAATCTCATCAAAGTCAACTCCTTTCCTTTGGCTGAATCCTTTGACAACTAGTCGGGCTTTATACCGTGGACTGAAACTGTGTTTTTCATGATTGATCCCGAACACCCATTTATTTTTCAAGGCTCTCTTGCCTTTTGGAAACTTCACCAGTTCAAAAGTTTTGTTCTCATGCAAGGACTTCATCTCATCTTACATGGCTTCAATCCATTTCTGCTTGGATTCGTCATCCATGGCTTTTTCATAACTCTCAGGTTCTCCCCTGTTAGTGATCGTCACATATTGGTCAAGAGGATATCTGATAGATGGATATCTCATTCTTTCACCTCTTCTCAATGGAGGTGGATTAGCCATAGGTGTTGGTACTGGATAATGAACATCATTATCTTCCTCATCATCATCGTCTTCAGTACCAACTTTTATAGGAGCATCATTTTCATCAGGTGGATTAACTTGGTCTTCATCTCCAACCTCTATTGGCACCTGTGTTGGAGGAATTAATTCCAAATCTGATGAGTCACCAATGGAATTAGGAACATTCTTCTCCATTTTGTCAATATCTTCAATGGTCTCATCTTCAACAAATACAGCATCACGACTCCTGACAAGTTTCTTCTCAACGGGATCATAAAATCTATAGCCAAATTTATCTTTACCATAGCCAATAAAAATACATTGTCGTGTTTTGGCATCAAGTTTGGACCTCTCATCCTTGGGGATGTGAACAAATGTTTTGCAACGAAACACCCGCAGATGATCGTAGGAAACATCTTTTCCTGACCATACTCTGTTTGGAACATCCATCTTGAAAGGAGTGCAAGGTGAAAGATTCAACACATGTGCAACTGTAAGTATGGCTTCACCCCAAAAAGTTTTAAGCAACTTTGCATTTGAGAGTAAACATCTGACTCTCTCCATCAAAGTTCTATTCATCCTCTCAGCTAAACCATTCAACTGCGGTGTCTTTGGAGGTGTCATATAATGCCGGATACCATGCTCTTTGCAGTAAGCATGAAATGGTCCAATATATTCTCCACTGTTGTATGTCCAGATGCACTTTAGCTTTTTCCCAGTCTGTCTCTCAACTGAGATATGAAATTATTTGAAGACATCTAGCACTTGATCCTTTGTCTTTAAAAGATATACCCACGTCTTTCTTGAATGATCATCAATGAAAGTCACAAAATATTGAGTATCACCAAGTGACTTTGGCATTGGTCCACACAAATCTGAATGAACCAGATCTAACACATTATTCATTCTGGAAGGAGGGGAACTCTTGAAAGCAACTTTGTTTTGCTTTCCTACTAAACAATCAACACATTTCTCTAAATGTACTTCATCCATTCCGGGCAATATCTTCTTCCTGGCTAGACTTGTCATTCCTTTTTCACCCACGTGGTTGAGTCTCCTATGCCACAATTCAATTGCACTGTCTTTCTCCACGGTATTAACTGTGTTAGTGGAGAGCTTTGCCTGCATTACATACAGTGTTGTATATTCTTCACCTCTAGCCACTATTAAGGAGCCTTTTGAAAGTTTTCATTTGTCATAAATGAAGGTACTGCAATATCCTTTATTTGCAAGTTTGCGTACAGAGATCAAATTCAGGCGCATATCTGGAATATGCCTGACATCCTTTAGAACTAATATGGTACCATTCTTTGTTTTCAAGCAAACATCTCATCTGCCAACAACCTTTGACAGGTTTTCATTTCCTATTCTGACAATACCAAAATCTCCAGGTGTGTATAATGAGAAAAAATCTCTATACGAAGTAGCATGAATAGTAGCACCACTATCAAGCACCCAGTTGGTCTCATGAGATGCAAGATTGACAATATCTTCATCATAAACGACATTGAACTCGTCTATAATATTTATCTGTTCATCATCACTACTGTCATCTTTTTTCACTGCTTTGTCTCGATTCTCCTGTTCCTTTTTGAACTTTCGGCAGAACTTTTTGATGTGGCCCTTCTTCTTATACTGATGGCATTCAACATTGGCATATTTATTTGACTTCCCTCTGCTTTTGCCTCTAGAGTTCTGCTTCTTAGATTGTCTCCTCCCTCTGGATTCTGCAACCATAACATCTGATTGTGATAAAAAAGATGAGGCCTGTGATCTTCTTCTCATCTCTTCATTTAGAATAGTACTTTTTACAATCTCGATATTGACTACACCATTAAGTGTAGTGTTGGTGATGGAAATCTTCAAAGTCTCCCAGGATTGTGGTAGAGAGGCTAACACCAATAGAGCAAACACTTCATCATCCAGTTTTACTCCCATTCTGGACAACTGGTTTTGGATTCCTTCCATCTCGTTCAAGTGATCTGGCAAGAAAGTTTCTTCTCTGTATTTTACTTGTACCAGCTTTGTCAAGTAAAATAACTTATTGTTTTCAGTCTTTGAAGAATACAACATCTCCAGCTTATTCCACAGAGACCGTGCATGAGTCTCATTACAAATGTGATTATACACATTGTCTTCAACAAACTGTCGGATAAAACTGCACACCTGCTCATGGTCAAACTCTCATTCCTCATCAATTTTACCTTCAGGTTTGACTGTGGTAAACACCGACAAATGCATCTTCGTCACAACTAGAAGATCTTTCATCTTTTTACTCCAGATGTGGTAATTTGAGCCATTTAGGTAGATCATTCTGCTAATTTTTGCCTCCATCACTTCTATCATAAACTTCTTTGAGCAAATATAGCTCCTACTATTTCACGTGAATAGTATTGTATACTGGAACAATGACTGTAGTTCGTAAACAGTACACCAGGTAAGTTCTCAGGAAAGAGAGGTAGGTCATAATGAACACACTTAATTACCAAATCTTTCCTTAACCAGAACTTTTTCTAGACATGCACTTTCACATTACCATACTAATTTTCAGCTTGGCTTTAATATGTATCAACAGTACATGTATCCGTGAATAGTGCCAAATTGCATAGTACCTTAAAATATTATTCACAGCAATAATTTTCAGAGAAAATTTTTCCTGATGTGAAAGATCAGTCAAAACTGCAACCACAGAGCATACTCATAATTTTAAAGGAAAATTAAAATCAATAGCTCTGATACCACTTGTTGAGCACAACGGATAAATAAATTAGCAGAGTAAAATAATAACACCGGCAGTTTAACGTGGTTCACCCTTTGATTTTAGGTTACGTCCACGGGACAAATTTCGAAATATATTTCTTCCACTAATAAAATTAATGGGTACAAGAGAGAGAGACAATACAACAATTTGAGATAAACTCAAAATAGTGGCACACAAGTGTTTTCCAAACTCACTATTTTGTTACTCCCCTTTTAGAAAAAAATTTCAAATATTTTTCTAAAATATTCTCTCTCACAAACTCACACACAACACTCTTCAAAGAAAGCTTGCTTTCTTCGGCTCTCTATACAAAGGAATATATTTCCTTTTGCTTAATTGGTGCATTTTTCCTATCTTGCTCTTGCCTATTTATAGGCAAGAGCAAGACATCTTCCATGGCCAAAGAAATGGCCAGGTATGTGGTCATTTCTTATGGTTAAAATTTAATTTTTTTTTTTATAAATATAAATGTGTGGATTTTTTCATGTGAGAGAGACACTACAATATTTATTTGTACTAAATAATCTCTAAATGATGTTTTAATTTAATAGTAAAAGTAAGATTATTCAGAGTTTGTGCACGAAAATTCAAATTTTATTAGTAATGACCATTGTTAATCTCCGGCATTAAAGGGGAAAAAAAGAAAGAAAGAAAAGAAGAAACATAAGAAAAGAACCTTGGCCGGGGTCATTACACATAGTCTTTCCCCTGCATTTAAACGAGGCAATATGTGGTACTTCAAATTGGGTCAAGGTTTGACTCGAGCTTTTCAGAATTTGCTAAATTCAATAGCTATCGAGTCAGTAAGTCATATGTCTAATGTCTTTGTTATATTTAAATAAAAATGGAATATCTCTCTGTGTGTGCAATAAACCTCTTGTGCTGAATTTTTTTGTATGTATAATTATACCCTTAATTCAAGTTAAGAAATATACAGTGGTTAATTAGATTAAGCCTGCAAGTGTTTTAATAAAGCTAAATTAAATTCTATTTTTCTGTAAATTCATATTTAATTTCATAATAATTATCAAAATGTGAAAAAAAATACATAAACATAATATAAATCAGAATAGTAGTGCAGTTAATTTGGAGAGGATCTTAGAAGGGAGGATTTTGCTCAAAGTAAAAAGCCAAAACAAGAAATGAAAGAGGAGAAGTGGAGACACAAAACAGTAGGTCGGTGAACAAGTTACATGGAATTTGGGAAACTGAAAAATCTGTCAGGCATGAAATAAAACCCAACAAATAATTTTGGCCGGAAGATAACACAAAGTGGAATAGAGCAAAACCCTGCATAATTGTGGTTAGTGCCCTTAAAATTTCTGACACATAAGAGGGTTATTACCCCACAAGCATACACACACAAACACTACTTCTCTCACACTACACACACTAACTCCCATGCCCATTTCTTTCAACAAAAGTGCCTGCTAATCTTACCTTGTATTTCACAGACAATATAGTCAGGGAATAGGAGTTGGATTCCCAATGCTTTGACTGCCTTGACTTGATCCCCTTTGAAATTAGTTCCTCTCTGTTTATTTTTACTATACTACTATATTACTTCCAAAACCCACTAGGGCAGTGTGCTCACATGGCTTAGGGTACCCTAAAATTTTGGGAAAATTTCAACAATAACTTAAAAATATAAATAAATAACATTTATACGGTTTAAAAAATTTTATTTCAAAAATATGATTTCCATCTACAAATATATCTTTTATACAATGAGCTCAACAACAGTATTTGTTCCCCCTCTTCCTCACTCAACCACTCCTCTCGACACCACTGACCTTTCTGCTTTCTTTCTCTCTTTCTTTCTCATGTCACTAGTAAGAGCAGAGGAAGTAAGCATGTGCTCATCATTTTGGTGTTTTTATATCTAGGAAAATAGGATTTGTGAGTTGTATGGAAATGTTCACTGCAAAAAAAATCTTTTTGTTGATATTTTTTATTTTTAAATTAATTTTGTACAACTCCTTAATAAATGGAGGAATGGTGATGTGATGGATGGAGTTTGGAGACAAATTAGTTTTAATAGAGGCAGTTTAATTTGAGCAATAATTAATTTTGTTTTCAAAATACTAAAAAAACAGTAATTTAGTAATTTTTTTGTGCTCTGTTTCTTTGGATGCTGTTGCTTTTTCTCCATGGATGCGTAGCTTGGAGAATAATCATAACAAAAGTTTATAAGAAAAACTAAAATTGAAAATTAAAGAGTTATTAACTATCATAAAAAGATTTAACATTCAAACAGTTAATTAAGAAAAAGAAAAAATCCAACTACTTAAAAAACAACATCTGGATGCACTAAAATAATATAACATTTGGCAAATATTAAGTACGTGTATATATAATTGTATGTAACTGAAATGACAATCGTCCTTGTGTCTTTTTGCAAGTTTGTTGAGATTCTTTTGAATAATGGCACAGTAATTCAATCACCAAAAAGATATGACCGCCCAATTTTTGTGGCTCAAAATTCTAATTACATACTCATTAGGGGAAAAATAAATCATATTTATTTAAGCACCTTAAATATAAATGTTTGATTTAATGTTTTGTGGTTGA
>CATKHJ010749615.1:0-12197 GCA_949750685.1 Vernicia montana
AAAAATTAATTAATTAATTAAAATTGATTTTTAATTAATCAACTAATTGGGATTAAAACTAATTGAAAAATTAATTAATTAATTAAAATTGATTTTTAATTAATTAACTAATTGAAATTAAAACTAATTAGAAAGAGAAAGAAGAGAGCAATTGGATAGCCATCACAAGTGCTCAAAGGTGTGAATTAAAGAGGTGAGTGAGTGGGGTATTTATAGGAAAATGAGATGGAGGTAGTTTAGGAAAAGAAATAGTGAAAAGACCAAAAGGATAGGGTCAAAAAGGCTAAAAAAAACAAGCTGAAGGAGGAGTAAAAGGGTATTTCGGGGAAAAAGGGCGTCAGCCAGCATCTGCCGGGACTCTCAGCGGATCCGCAAGACCTTTTGGCGGACGCCGCGTGAAGCGCTCGCGGATGCGCGTTAGAACCATGCGTGTCCGCCAAAAGGTCCGGCGGATCCGTTGAGAGTCCCGGCGGACCACGTCAGCATCCGCCATAAGTCCTACCAGATCCGCCAAGAGTCTCGGCGGATTAGCCGGAATTCCCGGCGGCTTCCACGCGCAGTCTTTTTTTGCAGGCTTTTTCAATTTCTGGGTTAGTTTTTAGGGATTTCGAGTCAGTTTTCGGAGTATTCTGATGTCCAAAAAATTATCGGTCAGTGGCGGTGGATCCGAAGTTAATTATGGGACAGATTGGCGGTTAGTTTTAGGGAAAATCTGATCAGTCTCGGAAAAATACTGTCTAGTACAGATGGTCCGGTCAGAATAAAAAAAAAGTGTCAGTTTGGATAGAAAAATATTTCGGTCAACTTTGGAGGGTTTAGAAATAATTTCAGAGGTGCTAAATTGAGGGTTCACAACTGCATGATAAAGGCAACATAACTGACTGACATAAAGGATATGGAGGACATGCATGTGATGAATTCATAGAAGATGATTCAAAAGACATGCCCCTAATGGGGGATCAGTCGAAGGATGATGATTTATGAAGATATGTTCTTAATCTAGGATAAGGGCATAAGGAACATAATGATTTGACTAGGATGACCTTTTTTTTTTAATTTATTTTTAGCTCTAACTTCTTCCCGAGCCGTCCTTTCGGATTTTCAACTCGACGAACTTGTTTTAATTTCTACCTAAGTCGCTCTTTCGGGTTTTCAACTTAGCAAGCTAATCAAAGAATTTCGTCATTTAAAAATTATTCCACCATGATTTGGCTTCCGCTTCCCTTCATCTTGGGGCTCTAAACTTTTTCTAAACCATTCTATTGAATTCTTGGTCTAGAGAGAAACCTTGTGGGGATATCAGGTCCTTTTTGAGATTGTTTTCCCTTTGTTGAAGTGTTACCCAAAAGTGCAATTAGTAACTTCATTGAATTGCCTTTAGCTTTGCCTGCTCTATTTGAAGAGATCACCACTTAGTGTTCTTTATTATCTTGACTATCCTTTGGTTGGGAGCTGGTGAAGTGGCTGTTAATGCGAGCACAAGAAACACCTCAGGTTTTGATTTGTCCAAGTCATGGTGGTGATCATGGTGAAATGCAAATGTTTGCCAAAATCCGTTGATTTTTTTTATTTATTATTTTTTTTTGAGACATAACTACTTTAGACTAAACAAGAAAGATGGAAAAAGAAAAGTGCACAAAAAACACAAATGTTTTATTACAAAATGAGAAGATAGTACAAAATAGAAGAAGAATACAAAAATGACAGACTCAGACTCAAACTCAAACTTGGACTTTAAACATGGACTCAGACTCGAATTTGGATTTGGACTCGGACTCGGATTTGGATTCAATCTCAAACAAGTCAGATCAGTTGAGCTTGAACTCCTCCATAAAATGCTACTTGGGTAAAGGTAAGATGGGGTCTGGCTTCCACTTTGGCGAAGATGCATGGATCATAGTGATGGATCCGGCTAGAAAGGGAAGGTGGCATGTCAATCTTAGCCTCAAAGGTTGTGGGATTCAGATTCTTCATCACTTTTCAAATTGATGGTGGAGAATCTAGTTTGGGATGACTTGCCTTGGATATAATCTTCAACCTTTGAAGTAGATGCAATCAAAGCTTTTAAGGTCGATAGGTATTAGGTTAGCAGATGGGTTTAGTAAACTGGGAGTAGGTTATTGACAAGGATGTCCACCTGTTCTTGTTCAGTTGGTCTGTTTACCATTTGAGCAGCTTTAGCCCTTCACCTTGTAAAGAACATAGAGAAGGACTCATTTAGAAGTTTCTTAACTATGTGAAAAAGATGATGAAGGGGAGAAGTTGTTTTATTTTTTTTGGATTTGATGCTTGGACCAAGCATGCCTGTGTATTCTTTTAAATGAGAATCAGAACCCACGCAGTTCTCCTTTCTTGCGAAGGGATTTGTTTAGTCAAACCACTTTATCATGTTTTGATTGATTGATTGATTTGAGAGTTGAGTTGATTACCAGGTTGAATTAATTATTTCAGATTTTAATTAACTAACCTAAGTGAATCAATTAAGAGAAAAGAATTAGGCAAGGAGCCCAAAGGGGAAGAAGAGAATAATCCTACGGAGGGAAAAAATAAATAATGAAAAGGAAAAGGAAAAGAAAAAGATGATTACCTTGCTCTTATGCGGCTTTGAGATGGAGGAGACTTGTCTCGGTCGGCGGTGGACTTGCCTCAAACGGCGAGAAGCTCTTGACTTGACAGGTCAGCTCAGGAAGTCACAACCCAATTTGCTTTTCAAAGCAAGGAGCAATAACAAAGCAAAAATAAAAAATAAAAGAAAAAGAAAACTTCAAACTAGGGAGTTCGTTCCTTTATGGACCAAGCTTATAGGATAGTTCGCTTGATGCAAAGGCTAATCAAGCAAGCCAAGAGGTGAGAAAAACTGAGTTGCGAGGTCTGAATATATAGTGGAAGGGGTTGGGAACAAGTTTTTGCATTTCAGATGTGGGATTTGCGAAATTCACACGCGCTACCACAGGATGGCCCTGCGGCATCCGCAAGCCAGGCTGCTGTTTTCTTCTCTAATTTTATTATTTATTATTATAATTATATATTTTAGGGATGCAAAATTAGGGGTTCATACATCTCCACAACCATCATAACACAACCACAAAGAGTACATTCCAAGGGCCCTGAAAACTAACCCGGTGAACCGTATAAATGTGCTTTTTAAACCAATTATAGAATCCAATCCTCGTATTTAACACTAGCTTAGTAGGTTGAATCCACAAGGACCAAACTGTATAAGCACTTGGACAATCACGAAATAAATGTGGTAAATCCTCATAAGCTGAACCATAAACACCACAAGTAGTAATAGTAGCAAACTTTCTTTTGACTCTCTCAATATTGGTAAGAATCCTCCCATGAGCAGTAAGAGAATCAAACACAGATTTAACTAATAGTTCACCAGATTTAGAATGCTTCCAGTAGAAATCATCCAGAACCAATAGGTCACCATGGAGAAAAGTCGCAACAAGCTTATTCAAAATGGAAGTAGGCAAAAAGGACCTCAAGCTAGACCAATTCCACCCTCCCCCTGCTACCTAATAATTCGTGAACTGTCTTTGATCATCAGGAATAGATGAAATACAATGATGGACTAAAGGATCATCTAGTAACCATACATCCCCCCCTCCCCAAAAAAAAAAAAAAAAAACTTGTAAAAGAGCCACTACAAATATGCCTTTGTGTGCCGTTTGCCATTAACTTAGAACCCTTAACAACACCTCTCCAAGTAGCCGAAGACATTGATTTTAATGCAATACAATTAGGATCCTGAGAACCCCTCATGTACTTATTTCTTAGAACCTGAGACTAAAGAATTTTAGAGTTACGAACAATCCTCTAACTCAACTTAGCTAAAAAATCAACATTAGTGTTCTTAGCCTTCCTAATACCCAAGCCACCAACACTCTTAGGTCTAGTAATTTTATCCCAACCAACCAGGTGGACATGTCTCTTAGATTCAACATCTCCCTAAATAAAATTACAAATCAATTTATCAATTTTATCACAAACACTACTAGGAATATATGTAGACTGCATGGTATAATACAAAATAGTTGAAAGAACATATTGTGAGAGAGTAATTCTACCTGTAAGAGATATCACCGAGGATTTCCAACTTGAAAGCCTCTACTGACTTTCTCAATAATGTGCTTATGAGTCCCTTTATTAACACTCCTATGAATTGCTAGCACCCTTAAATATAATCCAAAGTCATTAGTAAAAGCAAAGTCCAAAGCTTGGCAAATGTTTTGCTATAAGTTTGCACCCACATTAACGGGAAAAAAAGATATTAGATTTATCAATGTTCACTTTTTGACCAGAAGCCTGACAAAAACAATTAATACATTGATTGATAACTTGAAATTGCTCCACCGAAGCCTCGAAAAAAAGAATCAAATTATCCGCAAAGAAAAAAAATGAGAAAGCAGTGGACCCCTATTAGATAGCCTAATTGGTTTCCACAAACCCTCCTCAACAGCGCTATTAATGGAGTACGAAAGCCATTCCATACACATAAAAAAAAATATAAGGAGACAGTGGGTCACTTTTATGTTCTGTTTTGTGATAGTTTTAGTAGGTTTAATTATTTAGTTTTTAGTTTAATTCAGTCATTTTAATGTTTGTTTAATATTATTTTCTTAGTTCTATGCTGTGCAGCTTCCAGGTGAAAATTATGCAGTCGACAACTGAAGTTGGAACCAAAACGGTGCGTTGTATGAAGGAGTCAACAAGGGCATTTTAACAAGCCAACAAGGGCGTTTTCCATGCCTTGAAAATGCCCATATTCAAACTAAACAAGGGCATTTTTCAAGCCTTTAAAATGCCCTTATTCAAACTAAACAAGGGCATTTTCCAAGCCTTCAAAATGCCCTTATTCAAACTAAACAATGGCATTTTCCAAGCCTTGAAAATGCCTATGTTCAAACTTAATTAATAAGGGCATTTTTCCTAGCCCTAAAAAGCCCATGTTCTTTAACAAGGACGTTTTCTTTATCATATTTAAGTTATCTTTTGGGCCGCCACAAAGACACAAATGGTTTGGAGAAAAAGCTAATTTCGAGAGAACAGTCGACTCTCCCTTTCGATTTACTCTTCTGTTATAAAAACAATTAGCTTTTGGGTTGTAATTCAAGATTTTCAATTTCAATCATTTGTTCGAGGTTTTGGATTGGAGATTCATTCAGCTTGTAATCAATTGGCATTGGAATCAGATTATGGGAAACTTTAACCTAAACAGTACAATATTCCAATTCAATTAGTTTTTATTTCAATTCAATTATTATTATTGTTCTTGATTATTGATCACAATGATGATTGTGATTAGGATTAATTTATTAATTGAATTGATTGTTCACCCTATATATGTTTTGGTGTTTAACAAAACTTAGTAAAATAAATGAAATTACTGATATATACTTGAACTATGATCATATGTTGTTTAAGATTAATTTAACATTGAACAAAACATATTGGAAGCTATTACAAGGCTTGAATGCACATTCAAGGAGATGAACACACGTTCAAGAATATGCACAAAAGTTACTATTCACACAGAACAATTTTGAACGAGCTTTCAAGAAAATGAATGCACGTTCAAAAGCATGAACGCACGTTCATCATAGATATGAAAATACTACTGTTCACACAAAATGAAAATGAACGAGCCTTTAGAATTGTGAACCACTAGTTTAAGAAGCTTGAACGCACATTTAAGAAAGTGAACACACGTTCAAGAGATGCAAACCTTAAAAAATATAGTCGTTGAAAGACTAGAGGGAGCTAATGTAAGTCTAGAGGGAACAGGTTCTTTTTTGTTTCAAATCCCAACAGTCATATTTTATCATTCTTATAAATACTAGAAGGTTCAAATGAAGATAACAACTTTTGTCAAGTGAAAATCAAGTGCTATAGAAATCAAAAAGCTTTATTTCTCATCTATACTCTATTTTTAGAACACTAGTGTTAAATCTTTGATTTCTTTGAGTGTTCTTAATTGTAAGCTAGAGAGATTTATTCCCATCCTTTATTATAGCTTGTAGAAAGTCTTGTGAGACTTAAAACAAAAAAACATATTTGTATTTGAGAGATTTGAGTGAAATCCCGTGAAATCTATTGTAAAGGGCGAAATTCCAGAGAACTAAGCTTGTAAAGCTTTGTGTGAAATCTCGTTCATCTAGTGGAACCCTAAATTGGTTTGATTTAAAAGAAGTGGGCGTAAGAGAGGCGTTTGTGCTCTGAACTATTATAAAACTTGGCTAAGCTTTCTCTATCTCAATCTCTTTACATTTGTTTATTTATTTGATTTTGGGTTATACTGCATATAAGTTGTTTAGTTGCATTAGAAATTTTAATAATCCTATTCACCCCCCCTCTAGGATTGCCATTCTTAAGATTACATTGATGAATGTTAAATTAGTTATGAGCTAAGTACCTCCTGTTTATGGTTAGGATGATACCTTTTGAATGAATATGTTAGGGTTAGTTGTTTATTGATTAGTTATGCATATCTCTATTGAATTGTTCTTTTTGTGATTTAATTGTCTGGCCAACTTTTGAATGAATCCTAAGTATTTAATGAGATTGAGAAATAAATTTAATACTGGAATTAGGTTCAATAGGGGATTAGGTATGAATTTGAAATATAGTACCTAATTAATATTTGATAATTAATTTGGTTAATCGTAATTAGGTAGAATTTGAGAATACGAAAGTTATTGTATTTATGCCTTGATTATTTTTGCTTAATTAATTATTCATTTTGGCATGATAGCTCATTTTAATAAACTAGCCCAACATAGGATTTTAATTGAAAAATATGAACCCTAGACCTTTTTAATTGATTGTTTGATCCTTAATTTATTTGCTTAATTTTAATTTAGTTGGTTACTATTTATTTTTCATATTCATCATACCTAAATTGATTAGAGTGTTTAAGTTTATTTTTATATTTGTTTTGTTTTGTCATATTCACACAATCCTTACAAAGTCTTCCTTAAGAGACGACCTTGAGGTGTTTTACCCATTACTGCAACAACCTTGTGCACTTGCGAATAGTTGCCTAAGCTTAGAATTATTAGGGCACTTTTAGGCACACTAAGTTTTTGGCGCCGTTACCGGAGAAGGCTAAAGGCGTAGTGTGATTGCTTATATTATTTGTTATTGTGTTTTAAGTTTTGAGTTTGTTTTTGTGTTTTAGTTTTATTGAAAAAAATTGTTTTTCTTTTTATTGTTGTTAATTTGTTCTTGTTTTTGTGTTTTTGTTTTAGTTATTCTTTCTTCTTGTTTTTGTGAGTAGGTGCTTTTAATTGTCTTACAAGTGTTCTCTTGATTTAAGCAGGGAAGGAGATCTCAAGAAGGAGAACTTCTGCCCTATATGGACGATATATATAGAGTAAACGAAAGAGGTGAAGTACAGTTTGAACACATATTAGACGAGCACAACTTAGAAGAAGATAGTGAGGAGAGTGATCAGAAAGAAGGAATCCCTAAGGAAGAAAGACAAAAGCAAAGAAAAGATATGGGGGAAAATCAATAGCCTGTAATGAAGGAGTTTGCTAGGCCTACCATTGGCACATCAACTTCTTGCATCAGATTGGGGGATGCAACACAAAACTATGAGCTGAAAACCATCCATGTCAACCAGTTTCCATCCTTCTATGGAATGCCAAATAAGGATCCCTTAAATTTCATTAGAGAATTCTACTCTATTATTCAGACATTTCCATTGCCATGTTTGAATGAGGATCAATTAAGGATGCGTTGTTTCCCTTACACTCTAAAGGATAAAGCCAAGGCGTGGTTAATGACTCTAGCCCCCAACTCTTTGAACAACTAGGAGGAGGTATATAATAAGTTCATGGGAAAGTTCTATTCTCACCAGAAGACTGTAGACCTTCGAACCAAGATTGCTACTTTTAATCAGAAAGAATGAGAGACTTTTCATGAGGCTTGGGAGCGGTTTAAGCTACTTCTGATATAGTACCCTCACCATCACTACCCTCTCTAGTTGCTCAATTAGTTTTTCTACGATGGGCTGACACAACAATGTCAATATATAGTTTATAATGCAGTTGGTGGAGCCATGAGGGAGAAAACAACAAATGAAACTTATGAGTTGTTTGAGATATTAGGAGCCAACTCCTAACAAAAGAGTGTAAGAGAGTGTAAAAGGAAGGAAAGCAGGGGTTCATGAGGTAAACCCTAATCAGGAACTAGCAATGCAGCTTGCGGAGTTAACCAAACAAGTGAAGCTGTTGGTAGTCAAAGGAAATCAAACTATACCCACTCAAGAGGTATGTGGTATATATGGAGTTTATGGGCACGAGGTTAATGTTTCCAATTCTCTAGTTGAATCTTTTACAAGTGAGGAAGTAAATTCTTCGTAAGATTTTCAACTTAGAGGAAGAGATGACCCATTCTCCAACATATACAATCCTGGGTGGAGAAATCATCCCAATTTCTCCTAGAAGGGTAATAACCAACAACAATAATATTAGCAGCAGCAAATCCAACTTTATCAGAGGACAAACCAGTTTCAGGGGCAATCCTCTAATCAAGTATAGAATCAGCCCAATAAGTCATGATTGGAGGATAGCTTGAGTTCCTTCATTCAAGCTAATGTTTAGAATAAGGAGGCCATTAATCGAAGGTTGGATTCTTTGGAGGCTTCAATGAAGAGGGTGAAGATTCAAGTTGGTCAGTTGGCAGAGTAAGTAAAGGTACAAAATGAAGGGAAGCTACGTAGCCAACCTGAGCAAGCTATGGCCATCTCTGCACTAGTTAGAAATGAAAGTGAAGAGAAGCAAGAGAAAGTGAATGATCCTAGGGGGAGATAATTGTGCAGAGTAAAGATGTTGAGCCTAAATGTGATGCAGAAAAAAGAGCCTTTTCCTTCCAAGTACTTCCACAAGATAACTAATCCCTATAGACCACTAATTCCTTATCACAGTCGCCTTCAGAATGAGAACAAAGATTGTACCAAGAGAGTAAAAGAATCAATTGCTGAAAAGAAGGCACCAAATGAGGGTGAAAAGGGATTAGTGGCAATTACTGCAGACTTTCAGCTGTAAACACTACCAAAGAGGAAAGATCTAGATAGTTTCATTCTAAACCTCTTTGTGGTAAATGGTAAGAAATTTTATGGCAAGTTAGATCTTGGGGCTGGTATAAATCTGATGTCCTTTTCTTTATATGAGCAATTAGGACCTAATAAATTGAAACTCACTAACATGTATGTTTAGTTAGTTGATAAGACTGTTAGATATCCTCGTGGGATAGTTAAGGATGTATTAGTTGAAGTAGAGAGCCTAAAAGTTTTGATGGATTTTCTTGTGTTAAATGTTCAATAGGAAAGTGAGAAGGAGAAAATTGTGCTCCTTGGTATGCCTTTCATGGCTACCACCAATACCCAAATTGATATGAATAAAGAAAAATTTCCAAAGTCAGTTTTGGGTAAAACTGTGAAATTTTTAATGTTTGACAGTGCACCAATATCATCTATTGTAGATTGTGCATTTATTGGTAGCGTTGATATTATTGTCAATCTTAAGTATCTATAGGATCTAGTTTGGAGAGGAGCATTAAAGGATAGAATGGTGGAAAGCATTCTACTTGATGACACCTAAATTGAGAATAAATTCAAACATCCAGTTGAATGATGTTAAAGAAGTGCTAGATGGGAGGCAATCCATTTCCTTTTTCATTAATTTGTCTTTGATTATTTTTTCTTAATGAGTTATTTATTTATTTTGGTTTAAAAATAATACTTAACCACTTCACCCTTTGTTGTTTAATTTTTGTCTTAACTGTAAGTTGCAAGTTGTGTTAGCAGCAATAGTACACTTTGGATCAATGCTCAAGAAAATGAAGAAGTTTCCAATCCCTTGATTTATTTTTATTTTATTTGTCACATTGAGGACAATGTGAAAATTAAGTGTGGGAGAGGGAATAGGCTTAAATTTTAAATTTTTGATGTTTAGGATACTTGATTTGATTTAATTTGTATAAAAATTTTATTCAACTTGGCATATTTTGACACACTTGATTTCTTTAGATTATTTGAAATTTGTAATTAGGATTGCATGATTACTTAGACTTTTCTTAAACATTTTGTATAACTTACCTTAAATAGCTAAATGTCTTAGGTTGTTAGTTTTGTAAATTTTTATTTTTAAGATTCAATTATCTTGATTGGTGAATATGAGCTTAAATTATGAGATTTTGAGCTTATTTATTGAATACATGTTTGTCAATCTCATTATTCTTTGTGAGAGTCCATCATGATTGTTGTTATTCTAGAACTTGCATGTTCATTCTTTTTGAAATTGCATAAATGTTGCATTATAAGCATGAAGATGAAGAAGACATCTTAGGATTTCCTAATTTAGCTTAAATAGCCTACCTATTATTTTCCATTAGTTGGCCCTTTGAGCTTTATTTTCTTTTCTTTTCTTGTTTTTTTTTTGAACCACATTAACATTGAACTTAAGCCTTGAATTACTTCGATTTACCTTATTCCTAGGGTTTAAGAGCATGTTTTATGTTTTGTGAAGAGTTATATTAATAGAATATAAGGTATTGAATATCATTTTGTTGGGTATCTATTGAAGTTTTGTCTCCTTTTGTTGAAAGAAAATGGATATGAACATTGCATTGGAAGAAAAGAAAAGAAAAGAAAGAAAGAAAAAAAAAAAGTGCTTCAAGAGTAGAAATAAAAAGAAAAATAAAAGAAAAATAAAGATTCATGTTCATTCAAATATATTAAGAGACACATTTGTTTTGGGTTAAGAATATGTTACTTGAATTGAGAATATATTCAATCAATGTGAAATATGCTCTTAAATCTTAGGAGTAGCCTAAAAATTTCATTTTTACATATCTTTACCTTAGCCACATTACAACCTATGAAAAAGCTTCTGATTTGTGTTTTCAATGTGATTAAGTAGTGGAGATTGAAATTTCATGCAAACTTATGGTAATAACAATGTCATGAATTAGTTTGAGTGGTTCATTGCTTTGTTAAACACTTGAGGGATGTGAGGGAGTGACCATTTATTAATTCACCTCCTTGATGATTATTTCTTTTAAATGAGATTTTCAATTATTTAACCTAAGTTTATTTAGTTATTTTTTGTATTGCTTTACTTTAAGTTGATTTAAAGTCTTTATATATCATGTCATTTCCTACTTGTCTTATGTCTTTATTCTTTATAAATTGTGTGGGTTGAGTTTACTTGAGGACAATCAAATGATTAAGTGTGGGGGAGTTGTGTAATACCCCAAGTTCATATGTATATCTATGAGATTCATTTTACGAGTTATTAGATGTAAATCTAATATGTTTATGAGCTATGAGTTATAAAATAAGTGTTTGATGATTCGAATGAATTACAAGTGTTTGAGCAAGTTAAAAGAAGAGTAGAGAACGCTCCTGCCTGATAATGTTGAAAGAGTGAACAGTCATGTGAACAGTAGATTTTGTCTTCGGTCTTCGACCATCAATCTTCGACTTCAGTCTTCAACTTCGGTCTTCGACTTCAGTATGAGCAAGCTAAGAGATGAGGAAGTTCATTTGACTTCGGTCTTCGACTTCAGTATGAGCAAGTTAAGAGATGGGGAAGTTCGTTCGACTTTGGTCTTCGACTTCAGTCTTTGACTTTAGTCTTCGACTTCGGTCTTTGACTTTAGTCTTCGACTTCGGTCTTCGAATTTAGTCTTCAACTTCGGTCTTTGACCATCAGTCTTCGACCTTCGTCCAGGAGCTCTCTGTGTGAACAGTAGAGATATTGACTTAAGATATGAATTTCTCTAAGTAGTGTGCCGAGTCAAGGTCACGACTGCGACAGTGGGCACGACTCGGGACACAACGCTACTGCATGATTTGGACATATTGGTTTAAAGAGAATAGTGACCACGACTTATGTCGGGGCCAAAACTGGAAGTCGGCCTATAAAAGGAATAAAGAGCCCCAAAATCATTTTATACGAGATATCAGAGCTTCCGACCTAATTTTTCTTTCAAGAATTTCTCACCCACTCACATTAAAAGCTTGGAGGCTTCATTAATTACTCCGACCAAAGGATCTAAGGTTGTAATCAATCAACTCTTCATCCATTATAAGAGCATTTATTACGAGGTGAGTTAGTGCTTCGGTTTTCTTTAAATTCTTCTTCTCCATTGTTGTAATCTGTACTTGGGGAAGGGAATAGAGT
>CATKHJ010749654.1:0-13201 GCA_949750685.1 Vernicia montana
GTTGGGGAGTGGATGTAGGATTGGTTATAATCCGAACCACTATAAATCTTTGTGTCCTTTCTTTTCTTTCTTTCTTGTTCAATTAATTTTTTAATTGCCCACCAATTCAACCCCCCTTCTTGGTTCATCTTGGGCAACAATTTTTATTTTCTAATATAATAATACTTTTGTTATGCTCTTAGTTATCATTTTTTTTTCAACTTTTAATTATCTTCATGTAACAACCAGCTCGATAACGAAGACGAGCTCGGTGTCAGAAATTAATGAAGCAAAGAGAAAGAAGGGGACAAAGCCAACCTAAGTGAACGAAGATGAATAACCGACAGGTATAAGTCTAAGATTATGCGTTATCTCTATGGCAAAGGTAATGATTACCTATAACTATAGTGTCAGTTTTAAGACGCTTGTATTTCAAATAGCATGTCAATCAAAACCAGTGTGTCCCCCAACATTTTATTGGATTACTTTAGTACTGAAGCAAGTAAAGATATTGACACATGCAAAATATAGAGATATAACGTCTTTTCTTCTCTCTCTTCTTTCTTTTCTCTTGGGTCCAACTCCAATCTTTTCTTTTCTAGTAAGTTATAGATTTTCTAGAGAAATCTTAAGTTCTAACAGATCTACTCATAGAAGAGTTAACTAGATCAAGAGTCGATTTGAGATCTACTAAGCTAGCATTGTTAAGTCTTACAGTTTAAGGATCAGAATTTAGTAAGATTCTTTTGAGGTAAGTTATAGAATGCATGATGCACTATAACCTATCATGATTGTTCATGAAAACCTTATTGCATACGTCTTCTTCTTAAAAATATTTATTTTCTCTTTAATAATGAATTTGATATTGGAACTGATATTAATGTTAAATATTTATGTGTTCTCCAAAATTCATTTGGGTAAAGAACCATGATTTATGCTAATGACAAGGCCATTGGGCCAACTAATTATTATTGATGATATCCTATTGAACCAATACCAAGCCTGAGCCACGCTTGATAAAACACCTATACTAATAGGGAAGAATCCATTAGACCGTGTGCATCGGTGATTCAAGTGATAGAGTCAAAGTATTAGTGTCCTACCTAAGGAGGACCCTTTTTAACCTAGGCATATACTATGCCAAGTATACGTAACAGGGAGAAGTTACTGCCCTAATGGTTGCAAAGACTCAAGGGGTCTGTGGTGCAGCCCCGTTCATGTTTATTCTATGGATATGATGTTGTTTTGTCATGACGGATAGTCCTTTGGTGCCTATTCTTCCTCGGAACATATTTATTTTTCTTGTAACCATTATAATTGAATTAGTTACAGAAGCTTGATATTCTTGTATACCTACTTACATATGTATGATTGTTACTGTTCATAAGGATCCCTAAACATTATACATTTTATTAATTTATTGAGTTGATGGCTCACCCACTCGTCTGTGGTTTCAGGTAATCAAGCCGAAGAGGTTTTTGGAAAGAAGCCTGAGCTTCGAATTTCTTCTTCCTCGAAAATTTCTAAATGTATTTATTTCTAAAAATAATTTTCATTATATATATGATCTTATTATTAGGCACTCTGTGTTTTGTTTAAGGATAATCTATGAATCAAGTATTAATCAATGGTTTATTTTTCGAGCTTTCTATTATGTTGGACGATGTATCTGTTTGCTTTCACGATTTCTTAAGTTTAATGGATTCTACGGGTCTTCAGTGGTCTTAAACCTACTCATGCCCTAGGACCGTCACACCTTTAGGTCTTGGGGTGTGACAATAGTGGTATCAGAGCCTAGGTTGGTTTAGAAATGAAGTAAGGATAAGAGCCTTTATGAGCTTTAGTTGAAACCTGCATGCATAGGGAACTTTGGAGCAATAGGGTTTCTTCTCATCATTAATTGTCTTCTCGAGATATAGATCAGTGTATTGTTTTATTACATGTCTTAATTGCTTACTTTTGTTTGATTATTAGTAAGATGCCTCCTCGATATGGATGTGGAAGAGAACGAGGTCGCCCCAGGCGAAATGCCCCACCTGACGAACATTCAGTTGAAAGGGCAGGGGAAAATGTGGTTTCTCCACCTGCACCTCCAGTTAATGAGATCAATATGGCACAGAGATTGAAACAACTCCAGCGAAATTATGAGATACTGATGGAATTTGTGGCTCAAAAAATGCAGCAACCGGTTCCTCTTACTCCTACTGCTCCTAGAGATCCTTTTGTTCCTCCGGTTATTCCTCAACAACCCCAGATTGTACCCTAAGTAGAGAAAATATCTTTTGAGAAGTTTCTAAAGCTTAAGCCTTCAAAATACAAGGGAGATGTTGATCTCATAAATTTCCTTGAAGAGATGGAGGATAAGACATAAATATTAAGAATACCGAATAAGAGGACAGTGAAATTTACCCATCATCTTATGAAAGATGATGCAAGAGATTGGTTCGAGCGAAGTGTAATTGGGTTGCTTTGAGGTGACAACAACATTACTTAAGAAAGATTTAAGGAAATGATGAAAAATGAATTCCTCCCATAAAGTGTTAGAGAAGCAAAGGCAAGAGAGTTTGAAAGATTAGCACAGACGTCATACATGACTATGATTGAATATGGAAGATTTGCTCCAATATTGGTACCCAATGAAGCAACTCGGATTCAGCGCTTCCGAATAGGGTTAATTGCACCTTTGTGTAAGATATTGGCTACCCATGAGTTCAAATCCTTCTACAAGATTGTGGACAAGGCTAGGATGATTGAAAATAGGGAGTTGGAAGCAAAAGCGGCTAAGGAACAATAAAAGAAGGCCAGGGTAGGATATGAGTCCAAGTTGAGCCGGGATAACAATGGGACAAAGAGCATAGATATTTCTTACCAATCTATCCCACAAGCTAACCCTTAAGGACAAATAAGGAGAGGCCTAAATTCTCCTTAATCTACTTCGCAAATGAGCCTTGGTACAATAAGTTTGGTTCCTCCAAGGACTTCATACCCTCAATGTTCTTATTGTGGAAAGTTGCACATAGGTTAGTGTTTGAAAGTTATTAATGGTTGTTTTGGTTATGGTTAGACTGGACATTTTGTGAAGGATTGTCCATAAGTCGCATCAGTTGGTAAACCCCAAATTTCCCAATCTACGGTCCAAATGGAGAAAGGTGGAACCAGCAAAGTTAAAGTTGGACAAGGAATTAATGGAAAAGGTGATGAAGTTAGCAGAGGGGTAAGTCAAACCACTAGGCAATTTCCTATGGGACGAGGATGAGGGAGAGTGTTTGCTCTGACTCAATAAGAGGCACAAGCATTGAATATAGTTGTGACAAGTACCCTCTCTATTCAAACTGTTAATGCTAAAGTGTTGTTTAATTTTGGAACAACCCATTCTTTTGTATCTTCTCATTTTGCAAAGAAACTACCTATTACAAGTAAACCATTAAGGAACTCATTAATATTATCTACCTCGTTAGAAGAAGAAGATGAAGTTCAAAATATCTTCTCCTCATGTACAATGAGTGTATGTGATAAAGAACTCAAGGTAGATTTGGTAGAATTACCCATCTTAGAATTTGATGTTATCTTGGGTATGGATTGGTTATCCAAGCATTATGCTTCTATAGATTGTTGAGGGGAGAAGATATTAAATCACCTTTGGGGGATGAGTTCGAATATCAAGGAGAAAGAAGCAATGTTCCTTATAATTTGATATCCGTCATTGGGGCGAGGAGACTAATACGAAGAGGATGTTAAGGATATATGGCTTAGGTCAGGGATACTGAGTACAAAATGAGAAGATTGGAATGGATTCCAATTGTGAATGAATATTCCGACGTGTTTCCCAATGAGATCCTAGAACTACCACCAGAAAGGGAGATTGATTTTAATATCAAGGTACTTCCGGGAACAAATCCAATCTCCATACCACCTTATCGAATGGCTCTAGTTGGGTTAAAGGAATTAAAATAGCAATTGCAAAAACTGCTTGATAAAGGATTCATTCATCCCAATTGCTCACCGTGGGGAGCACCATTCTATTTGTAAAGAAGAATGATGGATCTATGAGACTCTGTATTGATTATTGATAGCTTAATAAGGTAATAGTTTGGAATAAGTATGCCCTTCCACAAGTTAATGATTTGTTTGATCAGCTATAAGGAGCTAGTCATTTCTTCAAGATAGATTTGAGATCAAGCTACCACCAATTAAGGATTAGGGAGGAGGATGTATCCAAGATAGCTTTTCAAATTGGATATAGGCACTATGAATTCTTAGTACTACCCTTTGGCTTGACAAATGCACCAACTGCTTTTATGGATTTAATAAACAGAGTATTCAAATCCTTTTTAGACAAGTTTGTCATTGTGTTTATAGATGATATTCTAATGTATTCGAAAAGTATGGAAGAACATGAGGAACATCTTTGCATAGTTTTGCAAACTCTGAGAGAGCACCAGTTACATGCCAAGTATTCCAAGTGTGAGTTCTGACTCGATAGCGTTAGTTTCTTAAGGCATATAATTAATAAAAAATGACTCCAAGTGGATCCGAAGAAGATATAAGCCATTTTGGATTAGCCTCACCCCGCTAATGTGACGAAAATAAGAAGTTTCATGGGTTTGTAAAAGGATTTTCAAGCATAGCTGCCCCTTTGACCAAACTCACTCAGAAATAAATAAAATTTCAATCGTTAAGAGAATGCGAGGAGAGTTTTCAAAAGCTCAAAACTTGTCTTACTTCGGCACCTGTATTGGCGTTACCATCTGGTAAAGGAAGATTAGCAATTTATTATGATGCCTCAAGAGTGGGACTTAGATGTGTATTGATGTAGAATGGTAAGGTAATTGCTTATTCTTCAAGACAATTAAGGAAGCATGAACTGAATTACTTAATTCATGATTTGGAAATGGCGGCGATAGTATTCACTTTGAAAATATGGAGACATTATCTATATGGGGAGAAGTGCAAGATTTACACGGACTATAAGATTTTGAAGTATATCTTTCATCAAAGGGATTTGAACTTTAGAAAACGAAGATGGATGGAATTTCTCAAAGATTATGGTTGTGATATCCTATATTACCCAAGGAAGGAGAATGTGATGGCAGACGCTTTGAGCAGAAATTCATTTATAGCTTTAGCTCATATCAGCGTTTGGAAGAGGCCTTTGGCAAAGGAGATGCGAAGCCTCTATGATTTAGGTGTTCAATTTGAAGTATCAAATTTAGAAGTACTTTTGGCACAACTTCAGGTTAAACCCCTCTTGATTGATCAAATTAAAAAAGCCCAAGATAAGGATCCTCAACTATTGAAACTGAAGAGGGATGTCGAAGCTAAGAAAGCTCCTAGATTTATTATTCTAAAAGGAATCTTATGACATGGGTTAAGGCTATGTGTCCCTGCTGTGGACAACTTAAGAAAACATATAATGAAGGAAGCACATTACGCAAGATATAATGCACATCCAGGTGCAACGAAGATGTATCAAGATATTAAAGGCATGTATTGGTGGAATGGAATGAAGAAACATGTAGCTGAATTTATGGCAAATGCTTAACTTGTCAACGGGTAAAGTTTGAGCACTAAAGGTCTTTTGAACTACTTCAATAGTTACCTATACCTGAGTAGAAATGGGAACGGATTACCATGAATTTTTTGGTAGGATTGCCAAAGACTTTGAGTGGGTACTACTCAATATTGGTAATTGTAGACCGATTGACAAAGTCAACCTATTTCTTACCAGTAAATACTATGTATTCAGCCTTTCAATATGCCCAATTGTATCTTGAAGAAATAGTGAAGCTTCACGGCATTCTGATTTCAATTATCTCAGACCGAGGAACTCAATTTACCTATAGATTTTGGCAGAAGTTACAAGAGTCTCTAGACACTCAATTGGACTTCAGTACTTCTTTCCATCCCCAAACCGATGGCTAGTCCGAGCGGACCATTTAGACTTTAGAAGACATATTGAGAATGTGTATACTAGATTTTAGAGGAAACTAGAATAAGCATCTACCATTGATTGAGTTCGCCTACAATAATAGCTATCACTCTACGATCAAGATGGCACCCTATGCAGATCTCCGATTTGTTGGGATGAAGTTGAAGAGAAGTTTGTATAAGAACCTGAATTAATTCAATATACGAAGGAGAAAGTGCCTTTAATTAGAGAATGGTTGAAAACTGCCTTCGATCGTCAAAAGAGCTATACTAACCCGAAGCGAAGAGATCTTCAATTTGCTATCGGTGATCATATGTTTTGAAAATCTCACCAATGAAAGGAGTCATGAGGTTTGGCAAAAAAGGTAAGTTATCTCTAAGATATATTGGCCCTTTTGAAATACTATAATGAGTTAGAGAAGTCTCATATCGAGTAGTTTTGCCTCCTAGTTTGGAGAATGTACACCCAGTGTTTCATATTTCTATTCTTTGTAAATATGCACTAGATCCTTCCCATATGCTACAAAGCCAACTAGCAGAATTGAAACAAGACTTATGAAGAAGTCCTAGTGGCAATTGTTGACAAATTAATCCGTAAGTTAAGGACAAGGAGATTCCAATGATGAAGGTACTTTGGCAGAATCAAATAATGGAGGAATGCACTTAGGAAATCGAACAAAGTATACAAGTCAAGTATCCTTACCTCTTTCATTCTTAAGTTTTATCTTTTCAAATTCGAGGATGAATTTTGTCAAATAATGGAAGAATGTAACAACCAGCTCGATGACAAAGACGAGCTCGGTGTCAAAAATTAATGAAGCAATGAGAAAAAATGAGGCAAAGCGAACCCAAGTGAATGAAGATGAATAACTGGGCAGGCATAAGTCTATTATTATGCGCTATCTCATATGGTAGAGTTAAAAATATACTATAACTATAGTGTTAGCTCTATGACGCTTGTATTTCAAATAGCATGTCAATCAAAACCAATGTTTCCCCCACTAAGAAATTTTTATGAATATTTTATGGGATTACGTTAGTACTGAAACAAGTAAAGATACTGACACACGTAAATTATAGAGATATAACGTCTTTTCTTCTCTCTCTTCTTTCTTTTCTCTTGGGTCCAACTCCAATCTTTTCTTTTCTGGTAAGTTATAGATTTCTAGAGAAATCTTAAGTTCTAAGAGATCTGCTCATAGAAGAGTTAATTAGATCAGGAGTCGATTTGAGATCTACTAAGCCAGTATTGCTAAGTCTTACAGTCTAAGGATCAAAATTTAGTAAGATTCTTTTGAGGTAAGTTATAAAATGCATAATGCATGATAACCTATCAAGATTGTTCTGAAAATCTTATTGCATATGTCTTCTTCTTAAAAAATGTTTATTTTCTCTTTAATAATAAATTTGATATTGGAACTGATATAAATGATAAATGTTTATGTGTTCTCCAAAAGTCATTTGGGCAAAGAACCATGATTTGTGCTAATGACAAGGCCATTGGGCCAACTGATTATTATTAATGATATCCTATTGAGCTAATACCAAGCTTGAGCCACGCTTGACGAACACCTATGCTAATGGGAGATAATTCATTAGACCGTGTGCACCGGTGACTGAACTGATAGAGTCAAATATCAGTATCCTACCTAGGGAGGACCTTTTTTACCCTAAACATATACTCGGCTAAGTATATGTAACAGGGAGACATTACTGCCCTGATGGTTGTGAAGACTCAAGGGGTCTGTGATGCAGTCCCGCCCATGTTTCTTCGATGGATATGATGTTTTTCTGTCATGATGGATAGTCCTTTGGTGCTTGTTCTTCCTCGGCACATATTTATTTTTTTTGTAACCATTATAATTGAATTAGTTATGGAAGCTTGATATTCTTGTATACCTACTTGCATGTATATGATTGTTACTATTCATAAGGATCCCTAAACATTGTGCATTTTATTAACTTTTTAAGTTGATGGCTCACCTACTCGTCTATTGTTTTAGGTAATCAAGCCGAAGAGGTCTTGAGAAGAGAAGGCTGAGCTTCAAATTTCTTCTTCCTCGAAGCTTTCTAAATGTATTTATTTCTAAGAACAATTTTCATTATGTATATGATCTTATTATTAGGCACTTCATGTTTTGTTTAAGGATAATGTATGAATCAAGTATTAATCAATGGTTTATTTGTCGAGCTTTCTATTATGTTGGATGATATATCTGTTTGCTTTCATGATTTATTAAGTTTAATAGATTTTACGAGTTTTCGATAGTTTTAAACCAACTCATACCCTAAGACCATCACACCTTTAAGTCTTGGGGTGTGACACTTCAATTTTTTTAGAATGTTCTGTACAAAAATGAATCATGATGCATTTGAACTCATGTGTATTCACTTTATAATGATTATTTCTCAAGCTCAAGCTTCAGTATGCACCATCAAATCCTAACAGCAGATCATGTCTTTGGACTCTCTTATATACAACTTGATTTGTCGTACTTATTTCATTGGTAGTCCATCCTTTAGAAAGGAATATAAAGGAGAATGTATCTTTTATTGATCCTTTTTGGTTTTTTGTTTTTTTTTTGCCAAATTTTATTGATCCATTTTTTAAATTAATTTTTGCAGAATTGGATGGTAATATTTTTGTTTGGTGCATTTAGATCATTTAACTTCACATGATAATTGCTTATTTATCTAAGATAAGGAGGGTCTTAAATTTTTAGCTTAAAAGTTACATATGATTTATTACTAAATAAAATTTTATTTTATTAGTTTTATTTTTTGAATTTCTAACTGTTATTTGTTCCCGATTTTATTATCATACTTGATTTTGTTGTTACTAATTTAATTCATTGGATTTGGTTAAAGCGTTCAACCAGTAGATAGGACATAATTATCATGTAAGCCAAAAATCAAAATCAAATAGTTAGAAAAAATTGTGAATATTTTATGAAATTGAAGAATTATTCAATTTTAATAGTGTAATTTAGAATTTATTGCATATATATATATATATATATATATATATATTAAAGCTGGAACATAGAGAATGTTTGAAACTCTCTCTATATTCATCATTTGATTTATTTATTTTTTTTACGAATTTTTGAAATTTTTATATAATTTTAAGTATTTAAAAAAATAATTAAAAATAATTGTTAAGTAATTAATAGGGTATTTAATATGAAAGTTTAAGAGCTTTTTTTAAATTTTTTTTCTTTTTCATATAATAATTTTATTTGAACAAATTAAATAAATAAATAAATAAATAAAAGTAACAATATAGAAAAATAAATAAATAAATAGCATAAAATAATACTTTTAATGTATTATAATTGTTTTTATTATATTATCCTATAATTCTTTTTTCTTTCATTGAATGATTGATAATTTAAACTTTATATTAATTTATAAAGATAAAAATATCAAATAAAATACCGGTTTAAAAATCTATTACAATATATATATATAAGCTATAGCATAGAGAAAGTTTGAAACTCTCTCTATACTCACTATTTGATTTATCTTTTTTTACAAGTTTTTGAAATTTTTATATAATTTTAAATATTTAAAAAATAATTAAAAATAAATATTAGGTAGTTAATAGGATATTTAATTGAAAGTTTTAGAGTTTTTTTTTTCTTTTTTATATAATAATCTTATTTAAACAAATTAAATGAAGAAAAAAAATAATAATATAGAAAAATAAATAAATTAATAGCATAAAATAATACTTTTAATACATTATAGTTATTTTCATTATATTTAAGATTGATAATTTAAATTTTTATATTAGTTTATAAAGATAAAAATATTTAAGAAAAGACCGTTTATAATTTATTATTATAATTATTATTACTTATATAAAGTATACAATAATTTTACATTATATATCTTATTATTTATAAAAATATTTATATATCCTTACACTTTTATGATGCATAAAAATTAATTAAAAATATTTTTTAATAACAAATCATGCAAATCGCGGATTTACAAACTAGTATATATTATATAATTTTCATCACGAGTAACTTATGGGTTCTTTGTATTTGAATTAATTTACAAATTAAGATGGGAGACAGGAAGAGTCAATAAAAAGGAATAGAAGAAGGGCAGTTTAGTCCAAAATACTTTATTCGGATGTGAAAACGGCGGTGGTGGCAATTTTAAGTTTTTAACTGTTAACAATGATACGCTGAGCCGACGCGTAATAAAAAAAATCAATCCACTGTTCATTTTTTAATAACATTCGATCTACCATTATACAAACTCAATTTAATCCTAAACATCAATCTAATCACAATATATTAGCAGTCAGCCCACACTTTGATTTAATATTCAACATATAAAAATTATTGTTACTATTTTATTAAATTTAAATAATTATATATATATATATATATATCGAATTTATTATATATGTGTTGTGGGATCCCTCTCACATGGAGGGACTCACACATTTAAAATTTAAAAAAAAAAAAAAATCTTAAAATCGGTGCCACCAACCATTGAAAATTGAGAAGTTAATTCCATTTGGAATTGGCTTTCTCCTTATTGGTTGCATGAGTTTGCCTATAGGCAAACTCATGCAACAAGAAAAATGTGTATAGAGAGTAGAAAATTGCACAAGCAATTTTAAGGAGCCAGAGAACAATTTTCTCTGAAGAAAAATTTTGTGAGAGTTTTATTATTTTTAGGAAATAATTCCTAAAAACGGGAGTGACAAAATAGTTAGAAAAATACTTGGGAAATTTTTGGGAAACACTGTGAGTGTTACTATTTTGGGTTTATCTAATTTTAATATTGTATTGCCTTTAGATTTAATATGGGAAAGACTCTCTTGTACCTACTATTCGTAACAGTTGAAGTATTTTATTCGGAATTTGTCCCGTGAACGTAGCCCAAAATTAAGGGTGAACCACGTTAAATTACTGGTGTTATTTTTTATTAATTGTTATTATTCCGCATTTTGGTACCCGTGGGCCCAACAAGTGGTATCAGAGCTATTGGTTTTTATTTTTCTTGAAAATTAAGAGTATATTCTGTGGTTGCAGTTTTGATTGATCTTCCACATCAGAAAAATTTTTCTCGGAAAATTATTACTGTGAATAGTACTCTGAGTTACTGTTCAAGCCCAGTTACTGTAGCAGCTCAGTCTGTCACTGTAGCAGGGTACTGTGCAAGAATACGGTACTATTTACATATACTGGTACTGTTCATATACGGTATTGTTCATATATGATATTGTTCACATATACGGTTCCTGTAGCAATTCAATAGTATTGAAGCTATGGAGACAAAGACAAGTAAAATGATCAACTTAAATGGCACAAATTACCACATATGGAGAAATAAGATGAAAGATCTCTTATTTGTGACGAAATTGCATTTACCGATGTTTACTACAAATAAACCTGAAGATAAGTCAGAAGAAGAATGGGCGTTTGAGCATGAGCAGGTGTGTGGTTTCATCCGACAGTTTGTCGAAGATAATGTCTACAACCACATCTGCAATGAGACTCACGCACGAACTTTGTGGAATAAGCTTGATGAGCTGTATGCTTCTAAAACCGGCAATAATAAATTATTTTACTTGACAAAATTGATGCAAGTAAAATATAGAGAAGGCACGTCTGTTGCAGATCACCTTAATGAAATGCAAGGGATCGTTAATCAGTTGTCGGGAATGGGCATAAAGTTTGACAATGAAGTGCTTACTCTTATGGTGTTAGCTTCTCTACCAGAGTCATGGGAGACTTTGAAGATATCAATTACCAATTCAGCACCTAACGGTGTTGTAAATATAGAGGCTGTTAAAAGCGGTATTCTGAATGAAGAGATGAGACGGAGATCACAAAATTCATCCTCTTCATCTCAACCAGATGTTCTGGTTACAGAATCCAGAGGGAGAAACCAGTCTAGAGGTTCAAACTCTAGAGACAAGAGCAGAGGAAAGTCAAACAAATATGCTAATGTTGAGTGCCATCATTGCAAAAAGAAGGGGCATATCAAAAGATTCCGCCGACAGTTCAAAAAGGAGAAGAACAAAGGCAAGGAGAAAAAGCAAAACGATAGCAGTGATGATGAACAAACAAATGCCATTGATGAATTCCACATTGTTTATGATGAGAATGCTGTCAATCTTATATCCCATGAAACCAGTTGGGTGATTGACAGTGGTGCTTCCATTCACGCTACATCTCGGAAAGAATTCTTCTCATCTTACACACCGGGAGATTTTGGTGTTGTTAAAATGGGAAATGATAACTTATCAAGAGTTATTGGCAGAGGAGATGTTTGCTTGGAGACAGAGAATGGCACAAGATTAATCCTCAGAAATGTGAGGCATATTCCAGATATGCGGCTGAATTTGATTTCAGTAGGTAGACTTGATGACGAAGGTTTCTGCAACACCTTCGTGAATGGTCGATGGAAACTCACTAAAGGTTTCTTGGTAGTGGCCAAAGGTAAAAAGTACTCATCACTATATGTGATGAACGCAAAGCTCTCCAGTGACAGTGTAAATGCTCTGGAGAAAGATGATGTTGTTGAGTTGTGGCATAGAAGACTCAGCCACATGAGTGAGAAAGGGATGACCTATCTAGTCAAGAGGAATGTGCTGTCTGGGATAAAGCAGGTGCATTTAGAAAAATGCGCAGATTGTTTGGCAGGAAAGAAAAACAGAGTTGCTTTCAAAAGTTCCACTCCTTCCAGAATGAAGAACGTGTTGGATCTGATACATTCAGATTTGTGTGGACCAATGCCAAAGTCACTTGGTGGTGCTCAGTACTTTGTGACTTTCATTGATGATCATTCTCAGAAGATATGAGTTTATACCTTGAAGACAAAAGGCCAGGTGTTAGATGTCTTCAAGCAATTCCATGCCTCAGTTGAGAGAAAGACTGAGAAAAAGTTGAAGTGCATCCGGACAGACAATGGTGGAGAGTACACTGGACCGTTTGATGCTTACTGTAAAGAGCATGGTATTCAGCATCAAACAATGCCTCCGAAGACACCACAATTGAATGGCTTAGCTGAGAGGATGAACAGAACTTTGATGGAGAGAGTCGGATGTTTACTCTCACATGCAAAGTTATCTAAGATATTTTGGGGTGAAGCTCTGCAGACAGTTGCATATGTGTTGAATCGCACACCCTGTGTCCCTCTTAAGAATGACATTCTGGAGAAAGGTTGGTCAGGAAAAGATATTTCCTATGATCATCTGCAGGTATTTGGCTGCAAAGCCTTTGTGCATATTCCTAAAGATGAGAGATCCAAGCTTGATGCTAAG
>CATKHJ010749737.1:0-10518 GCA_949750685.1 Vernicia montana
TATGTGATTAATTAATATATTAATGATTGATGAAAATTAAATATAGCACGGTACTAATTTATGTGATTATAAGTTAGGTTTTAATTTTTTATCGCCCCTTGTTAGATTTTCTAATTCGCTCATGTTTGAATGTTATTTATAGATATTAATAAAAGATATTTTGGATTTTGCAATTATTATATTCATTTGATTGTTTAATTTTTACTTTGTCCCTGAAATTTAATTTTTAATACTAAATAAAGATGTATATAATGATAAACAAAATATCATCATTTCATTAAAACATTCAATCATTACACAAAATCGAAAAATAATTTTCACTCATACTCCTAAAACTTAAATTTTATTGATTACTATTATTAGTCTGTAGGCTAAAAATATACTTTTTGAATTTTTTATTTAATTGATTTTTTTTTAACTATTTTTTTTCAATTCTGCTTTTTGAAAAAGCATCCTGTTTTTTCAAAATTAAAAAAACTGAAAAAAAAAATTAGAAACACTTTTCTGAAAAGCTATGCCAAATATGACTTATGAAATTAATGTTATTTCGTCTGATTTTATAGCACACGCATTACCCAAAATTTGACTAATGACTAATTTGATAAAAATTGCCAAGTACGAGAACTTTAATGACAAAAAAGTTAATTTTGTCCTGATTTGTCCCTATGTGCTAAGTTCGAGGACTAATTTGGCCCTTTTGTCTTAAAGCTCTTGTCCAAATTCTTCCATTCGAGCCACCTTTGCATCACCACAGCTTCTCGATTATTCCGTGCTACTATTGTTACCCAATCAGAAAAAGGTTAAAGATTGTTATTTGAACTATTGCTCAACTTTGTAAACATAATTCTCGACAAACTTCACACCAATCTGCATAAAATTCCACAACCATAGGCTTCCTATTAAAGAGAGCTTGCACAAACGCCCAATTATTTAAAAACAAAGCTAAGAAAAAAAAAAGATTTTTTAACTGATAAAGGAAATATATAAAAACCTCTTCATACAATATATCAGCAGCATAGAGGTCTTTTAAAGAAACACCAAAATAAAAGCCGCGTAGATAAGAAAAGCCCCACTGCCGCAAGAACAGAAACCACCACTATTTGCTTAGTTAAATATTTATTCGGAAATTCAGGCAATCCATAGCCTGGTAACGAATTTTAACCCATGCTTTTAGTATCAGTTACTAAAACAAGTTGCTCAATAAGCACTTTCTCCTGCATTGAAATTGATAAAATTAGGGGTTTTCAAATCAAAATTGAAGAAGAAGAAGGGTACTGTTGTGGAGGTTTTGGTGAGGTTGGGCTCTGTTTGACAAGCTACTATTATTGGGAATATGCGAGACTTAATTTGGTAATGAAAAGAGGTTTTGACAAGTGGAAGCAGAGGTTGACCGGCTTGAAAATATGGTCGGAATCCATGGAGGCCTAAAGGATTTGAAGTCGTCAACATTGGAATTGAGAGGTGGTTGATGACATCAACAATTGTATGGTATACGGACCGCTGATCAATCTCTCTAAAGCTTATTCTCACATTGGCGACTTTGTTCAGCTTCTCGTTTTTGTTCACTGCTGCAATTAGGACTGAGTACGGTTCGGTCCAATTCGAAAATTTGAAAATCTCCGGAATTAGATTGAATTTCAGAAATTTTAATTTGTGGAGAATCGGAACCAGAACCAAAATAAAAAATCTTCGTACTATATTGTTCCGAAAATTTCGGGATAATACAATTTAGGGATCGGATATTTCGGTTCCGATTCAATCAAATCCGATACTATACAGAGATTCGAATATCTTGAAAAAAAAAAAGAAACAAAAATATGCAATTTAATAATTTATATGAACAAAAATAATCAAAACCCATAATTTATCAATAATTTTAAATTAGAAAATATAATCACTGTAAAAATATATAAATATAATTATATTAATATTTTACTTAATTCAAATAATTTTAATCTTGACTTATCTACTACTTAAAACTAATAAATAATTTCTTATAAGTGATACCCACTTTCAAACTTTTTATACAAATTATTAGCCTATTACAAATAATTTCTTATTGATAATGTATTATATATATGTTAATTAATAAAATAATATTTTTAAAAATTACAGTATTAGATACTAATAAAATTTTAATCTAAAACTTTATTAGTATCACATAAATATAATTACAATTAAAATGACAATGTTACTGAACTTACATACTAATACATTATACTTTCTTATTATTACTCATTAATTAATCATAACATTTATTAAATTTTTTTTTTCTAAAACATATATACAGTGAATTTAAAATATTTAATTATAATATATGGTTATATCTTAGTATTATTAAAACTTAATCTATATTATATTACTAATTTTTCATTAATACAAATTTAGTGAAGATAATATTTAAATAAGTCATATAAATATCAATAGTTATATTAAATTGAATTGAAATATATACATTTATAATTATAGATTTATAATTTATCGAAATTTTCTTTTGATATAATCTTAATATAATTTAATAATTGGTATAATGTCATGTATAGTTTTATAATTTTTGTGTTATCTATACATTATTCAATCACCACTACTTATATATTATAAATAAAAAACTAAAAAATTTCGGTTATTTCGGTCAAATTCAATTCGGTACAGTTCAATTCAATTCAGTCCGGTTCTTGGTCCGGATATACCTTAATATCCAGAATCGTACCAAAACATTTCACTCGATTCAGTTCGGTTCGAAGAAAGTTTAAAAGTCAACGGTTTGATCCGGTTCTAAATATTTTCAGTCTGATTATTCAGTTCAATTCGAATCTTTTAATATCCGTGCTCAACCCTAATTGCAATAAATATTAATGTAATAATATTATCAAGCTATAAGCTAGTAAGTAATTTTTACTTATAATAATCAAATAGATTAGTTGTAATACAAATTTGGCAACTTTGATCATTCACAATTAGAACTGTTCGAGGGTCGAGTTTCGGGCTTCAATCAGTGAAAGAAATTGCAGGCCGACCGGATCAGGCATTTGAAAAATTGAACATTTTTCAAACTCAAACCGACTTATGAATAGGTTTATTTACAATTAAGACTCCGTTTATTTTGCAGAAAATATTTTTTACATTTTCTAATATTTAAAACGTTTTGAAAAATAAGTCAATGAAAAATTAAGTCATTTTTAAGAAAAATGACTTTATCTTTTTAAAAGAGGAAGTCATTTTTCGAATTTTGACAACTCATTATAATGAAAGAAATATATATAAGTACAAATTTATTAATATACCAATCACCAATACTTATGACTATCACCAGATGCTGCTGACCACCAATAGCCACCACCGATCATTGGCAACCACAAAATTTACAATTTTTATGTATTTTTTCTCATAGTTAATAATAAAATTTTAAAAGTATAAAATTCTATAAATTTAAATATATTTATAGTATTACAAATTGGAATTTTTAATATTTTTTTAACTAATTTTTAATATTATAACTTATAATATTAAAAATATTATAAGTTTAAATATATTTATTGTTTACAGATTTGAATTTTTAATATTTTTAATATTATAATCAAATAATATAAAATTAATTTTTAAAAAATATTTTTTCAAAAAATGTATTTCTTAAAAAATATTTTTTAAAAACAAATTATTTTCGCGAAACAAACGAATTTTTTATAAATTTTTTACATGAAAAATCAAGCAAATGTTGATAAAAGAATAAATATAACAAATAAATTGAAGAGTCACACATCCCATATATATATATATATATATATATATATATATATTTTTTTTTTTTTTTTTCACTGACACATCCCATATTATATATGTACATTTTAAGATATAGAATAAGTTTAAAATTAAGAAAACATGTAGTTATGATTAGTTATTATAAATTATAGGATTAATTTTCATAGGTTAACAAGAAAAAACATAAAATTTATATTAAATCATTTTAATTTTATCTTTTTTGTTATAAGTAAATTTGATTTAAATAAATTTGATTTTCACTAAAACTCAGAATTCGAGGAGACTTCTTTTGTCATAGCTGTATCCAAACTAAAATCACAACTCCCCAAAAAACATAAATATATATTTTCTAGAAAGAGTAGGAAGAAATTCAAGTAATTTATTTACCAGAATGTTATCAAATGGATAATATTTTCCATATGCAGGATATATTTAATGAAAAACAAATAAAAGCTTTTTAAACTCTTTCTTGATAAATCTACAAGAAAAACGATCTATATTCCTCTGCCTCTTGAGTCATCTCCTCCATGCTTCTGTCCTTTCTTTCCTGATCTAAGTCCAGCTTTTGCTTTAATTCCTTTTCCTTCCCATCAATCTAAGAAATAGGGACAAAGAATGCTTCAATTCAACATTGCAGCATAAAAATCAATTTACAAAGCAATGAAAGAAATGTTTCTAACTTACAGCGTCATAGACCTCATCATTATTCTCAAAGTCACCACCTTTCCTCGGAAGGATGTGGATATGAACATGGGCCACTGTCTGTCCTGCCTGGGGTCCATCCTAATATATCAAAATGCATCAAGCTATATGTTTCAACAAATACAAAGCCTACATTATTTACCATGTAATCACAATACTAAGTGGGAATGCCCAACCAAAATTCTATAAATTCATCAGCAAAGATGCTATATTCTAAGTTCCAAACAGAACATGCATTAATTACCCCAGTAGCTGCAATAACAAGTAGTAATGATATCCTAAAGTTCTATTAGAATTCACTTGGCTATCACTTGAATCTTTTCAATAGATACTGCATTGCTCACTAATATAGTAAAAATGGATATTAACAACTACACCTTCCATTTAATGGAATAAACAACAAAATGAAAACCACAGGTTGTACTTTAGAGATTAGACACACCAATATAAAAATGAACAGTTGAAAAATATTAATCCTGGAAGGAAACTCTAGTTAAAAAGGATAAGAGAATAATGAAATGTTAATTCAGAAATTCTAATTCAGATTATAACCATCTATGGAAGTAAAAGATCACCTAGTCAACCATGAGACCAGTCAAGGGTAGCTACAAAGCAAGAAATATCAATTAAAGTTCATTTGGTTCTTGACCCCCACCACTGAAAGGTGAACCAAGCCAACCAAAGTTGAGAAGAATTGTATGTTGTTACTTATTCAAACAGTCTCATGGAATCTTGAATAACTTATTGGAAAACCAGTTCCTTGATTTGTTGCAATGTGGGTAATTGAACAGGAGGAACCAAAAATGGATATCTGCTAATGTCAACTTGAGTTAGTCCTCTAACTGTCGGTAGACCAACCACCTTCTCCTTCCTCGTAAACTACCTGCCTTTGAATTCCTTTTTGGGACAAGCTATCATAGTATGCAGCCTTGCCTATCAATCAATCACAAGTTTTGAAGATGCTCCCTCACTCCTATGTCAGCTCTTATACATGCTGCCTGCAGATTATTAAATTTGGCAGTGGGAAGAGATGGAGAACTAAACTAGTATTGGGAGATGTTTTCTTCTTTCTCTTGGGGAAATCCCTAAGAAAAGGCATTCAGACTTAATATGGAATGAAACGGACTCCTTCCAACCTAAGGAATATCTTGGGTGGGAATAGAAAGGCCTATTGGCTAGTCTATGCTGGAATAACTAAATAATAAAATGACACAAGCTCATTAACTGAGATTCCCAAGTGCAAAACAAAGGGGCTTGCTGAGTCAGATATTGAACCCTAAGTACCAGATTGTTTGTTCAGACATGCAAACATTGGATACGGTCCACATTTCTGGCATAAATGAATGTATGAGAGAGAGAGAAACAGTTGACACATAAGATCAAAATGGAAAAGGATAGCAAGTCCCAAGCCCACAATCAAGTCAAACAGTTCTATAGTTGTGAGAGGTATATCCCTTTCTTAACCAAAAACTGAAAAAATTAAATAAGAATTTGAACAACAAGATATGACATACAAAATGTTTTTATTTGTATGCAATAGCAGATACAAAGTTATAAATTGTTTTAACTCCACATTTTTCTCATCTTATTTATGATACTTTCCACACACATCTCTCATAGTTCAATGTAACACGTATAAACAGCATAATGCCTTCCATTTTGAAATTTTATTTTTTCCTGTACAATGAATTGTAGACATTGTATTATTGAGCTTTCTAGTTTCCTTCATCATCTCTAACAACTTCTGTGAAACTTTTCCTTTTTTTTGACCTGACTCGTGCTTGTGAATTTCTCTAGCAACTCTCTATCCCTCCAAAAACAAACATTAGACTTCTATAATGAACACAAAAACCTAAAAGAACGACAAAAATCAGTAAAAAATAAAAAATCTTATTAAAAATAAAAAATAGCCTTTTCTTTGTATAAGAAAACAAAATTCACTGAGGAAAAACACAACTAAATTTTTTTGCTGATAGTATTCTTTTAATTTCTGGCCAATCCATCTTTTTGATAGTGGCATTTTTTATTTTGATATAATGGATTCATTAAATTGATGAGAGAACAAAAAGTCTTGATAGGACAATATCTTTGGAATTTGGATGTTTCCTTCTTTTGGGTCATTTTTGTATTTGGCCTAAACCATGGATTCAATAAGGCTTTGTCTTTTGATCTCATGTATCAAAAGTTTGATTGACTTTAGATTTTATGAACAAAGACGGGTGGCAATGAAGACCTAGAAATTTTGATGATCTTGGCAGCAGAATCATCTATCATGGGTGTGGCAATGCCAAGCCAGGAGACAAGGAGGGCATACAGCCACGGAGCTAGAACTTGCTTCTATAATTTTTTTTGTGTCCTTGTAATTATGCTCCATAAGGATGAATTTAGAGAAATTTTTTGTGCTTATATCATAAATAAAAAAAAAAACACAGAGAAAACATAACAAGTTTTTTGAAAAATTACTTTATAATCAACATTGCCTACATAATAAAACAATGGCTAAAAAGAAGGCAAAAGTAAAAGGTTATACATACGAGAATATCCCCTCCCACCTGCACCCCCCCCACCCAGCCAGAAAAAAAGAAAAAAGAAAGAAGAAAGAAAATAAAGGATATTTGTATACTGAGAAAAAGAATTCCTACCTACTAAATTACTCCAGTATAATAATACTATGAGTAATAGTTATTGAAAAATATGTATAAAATAATAATCAATTTAATGAATATGAAATTTTAAAAAAAGGACTATCTTACTTGGATTGTAAACGTGAGTGGTGTCGTTTGGTGATGGCTCTCAAGCCAACTACCAACTTTCCAACAATCAATAATGAATATGAAATTAAAAAAAAAAAAAAAAAAGAACTATCTTACTTGGATTGTAAATGTGAGTGATGTCGCTTGGTGATGGCTCTCAAGCCGACTACCAACTTTCTGTGCCGAAAGCCACAAATCACTGGTCTCATCCGCAGTGAGATCAACAAAACGCTTCACTTCACGCCTTGGGCAGATCAGCACATGTAAATACAGTCAAGGCAACCAAATTGAATGCCAACAAACTGACACTTAATTGTATTGAGTTTATTATTCCCAAGAAATTACATCAAAATCATTTGGATGTTGAAAAACTGAAAGTCATATTTGCAAACAAAATCATGTGCTTAAGAATTCTAATTAGTTATGATTTGTATGGGTTGCAGATGAAACACAATCAAGCAATGTTATTATGTTTACCCATTGTCTTGGTCACTAATAACATTTGCATGACAATGATAAAATCAAATCCAACCATCACAAGTCCAAACGGTCTATCCTCTGGCCCTGAGTAGCATTCAACCCCATAGAAACTAGATGATGAACCTCAAAAATTAAACTGATATGCAGAAAGAATGGAAGTGATCACTCTTTGTTCATGAGCCCAACAAATAAACTGGACAGGATCAGTTCAATGGTCAGCAATTTTTTGGTACAATTTCTGAACCCCAAGCAATCTATGATGATGTTATTGAATTTTGCATGCACCCTCTCAAAGGTTTTCCTACTAATCATGCACTTTGAACTTGTACCTCAAAATAAGTGCATTGGTTTCATGATGTCAAATGACAGTGCATTGCATCAATCAAGTGTAACTATGCATTATTTGTAAAACAAAACATACGTGCTAACCATATTAACTCAATGGACACAAAACATATGCATGTGCATATAAATCCCAATATATCATTCTAACTTTTACTGGAAAAGGATATGACCTGCAAAGGAAAAAAGAAATGAACATATAGTCAGAAAAAAAGTGTGTAATCATGAAATGGAAATAGAAGAAATAACAGAAAAAATGAATCAGCTCCTGTGCATTCTCCCATGAACAAAAGGAAAATAAACTAGATTATATAGGAGAAATTATTGGGTGCACCGGGCACACAAAGAAATAGTGCACCTGCACTCACAATACATGGGACCCACCTGAATTGATGGAAGGTGGATCCTACATTTATGTGAGTGAAGATGCATTGCACCTAGTGCACTCAATAATTTTCCATTATATAGAGCATACGAGACAGTGGCATCTGTTATTGTTGAGAAGTTCTATTCTCTTCAGATGTTATTTTGTCTACTTATCTACAATTGCTTCCTCAGTCTCCCTCACACACTATTTTTTTCCATATGAGATTAGATTATCAATTGGGGGGCAATTTTAGATGCTTAAAAGCTATGACATCACTGTTCTATTACTTGTTTACTATTCTAGAATGATTTTTTTTCTTAATTCTTTTTATCAACTGAAGGAAAAGCGAAAAAGAGAGAGAAGAATTCACCTAACTTCTAAAATAAAATCCGGGAGTAGAAGTATCACATTGACAAAAGGAAAATGAAAATTATCATCAGAGTTGTGACCTGCTGTTCATACTTATATTGTAAAAGACAGCATAATGTCATAAGAGAATACACTAACATGTATTCTAGTGTTCAAGTTTCATTCACTTTTGTGCAAATTGTTGGTCATGAAGATCTCATTCAACACTAAATGAGCATCACACCCAAAAGTTTAAATTGGTAGAAAGAGAACCATGTAATTTAGATAATATTTGTGAAGGAACAGCAAGAATCTAAAAGGAGCTAGATACATTATGCCTTCCAACAGGATAGCCATCTCTTAAATGATTAATATAACATCCATGACAATAGTGAAGAACAATGCCAGGACTTGAACATGGAAAATAGAAAATCCCAAGCCTCCTCAACCAGCATGCACTCAAAGTTGATGCTTTATGCAAGCCCAATAACTGTCCATGTGTTTTAAAACAAGGTTTATAAATTCAATTACTTGAAACATCTAACATAGTCACTTATCAACTCAAGGTAAAATAATACTAATCAAATCCTTTTCTCCACCAGAAAATTTCTATAACAACCTAATACAGTCCTTTTTCTTTCCTCTTATTCACTAGGTAAGATTTAAAAAATAGTCAAAAGGACAATCCAAAGCCATTTATTTGTGTAACACTTAGGTAAATAACAAGAAGCTATCTAGGATTTGTATTCAAAGAAATAACTTTGCAGGTTACAGTTTATACTATTTACCAAGTATAACACAGTAACTAACTTCCAAGCAGATGTGTATTCTCTTTCTTTCTTCCTTTTATCAGAATGCCCATTAAGCCTTGGGTTAAACATTGAAGGGTGGCCCTCCCCTCCACCAAAATATGGTTAGAATCAAGAATCAAATACGTATTCTAATTTTTTAAACAGATTTTGTTCCCACAAAAATTAATCCAAAATTGTTTCATATTTTCATTTGGGTTATTTTGTCCATAAAGGCAATATCATTCACACTTAAAAAAGTGATTTGAAGAATCTAATACATTAACTCATAATGTAATGACCTAATTCAACAATGGTGTTATGAACCCAAATGAAGCATTAGAGAAAAAGCAAGAGTAAAAGAAGGAGTACCAGGAACAACAGGTCGGAGGTTGACCAAGGCATAGGAAAGCGGAGTAGAGTAAAACACTTCCTTTGGGTCTATTTTGTAAGGCCCAAACTTATAGTACTCAGTCGACATCTGTGATTGGATCAATCGGAAAGTGATTGATAAATTGCAGAAATTCACAGAAGCAAAAGGAGAAGAAAGAATAAAGTTGAAGATCCTTTGCGTTTACCTTGGTGGCAGCGGCGGTGGCGACGGAATTGGGTCGGAAACCTGTGGAGGAGTAATGAGAACGGCAGATTCTGGTATAAGTGCGAGTCAAAGGGAGGAAGGGCAGCAGTTGTAGCGCCTTTCCCATTTTCTAACTACTCTCACTCTCTCAGCGAGGGAATGACTGATTGGCGCGTGTCTATCACGCGGTTGGGTAAACAATTTTTAGGACAAATGTAAAGACCAAAAGGCTCAATTTGGCCCAAAGTTCTCTCCTCTCTGAATTTGTTAGATCCCTTCTTTTTCATTGCCGAACCAGTACCGATTCAAGTCACAAATTTCTTCTTCTTCTTCCTCATCTATTCAGGATTTCAGGTTAGTTCAAGTCATAAAGTAATGGGTTCTTGTGATTGGAAGGTTTCT
>CATKHJ010749947.1:0-14968 GCA_949750685.1 Vernicia montana
GATCGAACTATTGTTATTTCTATATGGGTTTTCTATAGATTCTCATAGAGGCCCAATGAGAGATGATAATTGTGGAGATGACCATCATATTTGCTTGATGTGAAGATAGATTGGAAGACATTTTGGATAATCTTTTGTTGAGGTGAGTGATAATTATGATTGTGAATTGAACTATGTGGCATAAATGCCTATTTTCTTCATGAATCCCAAATGATTCTTGATAATTGTTTTATATCATTCTATATGATATATATGATTTCATTGTACATATGAACCAACCATTGATCATTCTATATCATTGAATAAATTCATTGAGAACCTATACTTATTGTTCCCTATTGATGACCCTTGAATGTTATTGAACATTGTATGACCTATATGACCTAAAGTAGAAATCCCCAATCTGATGCGAGGTAAAACATCAGACATTATACACAATGTACCTATGGATAGGTATCCAAGCTATAGTTAGGAAGGGTAATAGTGTCTTAGCCATGAGATCTGATCAATCTTGCGCAGTGGTAATGTGAACATGCTCCAAAAGATGGGCCTCTATTCTTATTGTTTATGGTGAGTATGTTCTATGCCTCAACTCTCAGTAATGCTAAAAGCATATAATTTTTCTTTTTTATAGGGAGCATTAAGACATATGTACCTCTACTCTCAATTCATCGATATATTTCTACTAAAGATGATATATGTATATTTATATGATCCCATTATGCTATTGATATTGATTGAGAACCTAATGATTGCCATAAGACCAATGAATCTATTGATATTCCATTATTATTGATTGAATGAGCTATGAACCATTTCCTATGAGCCGACTTTGAATCACCTAGCCTCACAAGTATGGTAGTATAATCATTACTCACTGATTTATCTCATTAGTGATTTTTTTTTCAAGGGCACATTAGTTTATCAGTATGGTTCCTAAGGCCTTCTTCTTCATCCTCGGGAACCTTAGTGATTAATGTAATGCTCCGTAAATTATTTTACTTATTCATGTATAATGAATATTCATAGTTATATTTTAGAGCTCCATGGAATTGTAATGAATAGTATTCTTTTGGGCCTTATAGGCATTAAACTTGATGGATGATTAGGATGATATTGATATGTAATAACCATTGGTATATGAATCATATTTGATATTGATAGTAATGTATGGAATGATTGTCGTATAGAATTGATAGCAGGTTATGATATTGGAAACTGATTGTATGTTATCAAATTGTCATAGTTCCTACGGGTTTTTAGTGGTTTTAAGCCTACCCATGCCCTGGGATCATCGAGACTTAGAAGTTGGGTAGTGACAAAGTTGGTATCAGAGCTTTATTTAAGTCTAGATGATTTAACAATAAGCCATATGAGATGTATAGAATAAGTAATACCATGGAGTATAGAGAAATTCTTCATTGTCAATTGAAGTCATCATTTATACGAGAATTTGTGTTATCGCTATGTACTAAGTATTCTCATATATGTATATGTGTTATTTTATAGATGCCATCGAGGAAAGGGCGTCCTCCTATTAGAAGGGGACCACCTCGTCCAGGAAGGAGAGTAACACCAGATGCTGCATCCATTCATGAGGAACCACTTAGAAATAGAAGAAGGATTCTACAAGAGGAAGATGAATATATACCACCTCCACCCTTGAATGACATTAAACTCTTAAGGAAAGAAATAAGGGAACTAAGGGAGGAGAATCCAGCCTTAAAGGAAAGGTAATAAGCTCTACCTCCTTCACTTCCTCCAGTGTTACCATGGGCACCTAGAGCCGAAAGAGCTCCTCCTCCCCCACAAATGCCTATACTAGAAAGAGAAGAGAGAAAAATACTTAATGATGAAGGGGTTTCCATTCAAGAATTTAGGAGACTCAAACCTCCTAAATTCAAGGGAGCAAAGGGTAAAGAACCTCAAGAATTCCTTGAGAAGATGGACAAGCTAGTTCGAATATTACCATGCTTCGATGCAAGAGTAATAGAGTTGGTGGCTCTCCAACTAGAAAAAGATGCATGGGATTGGTATCAAAGGGATGTAGAAGGGAGATTATAAGGTGAAAACCCTCTCATATGGGCTATGTTCAAGCAAGAGCTAATGGATTAATTTCTGGCTGAAGGGGAGTGACAAAATAGGGCTTTGTAATTCGAGCAGTTAAGGTAAAAGCCAGGGATGACTGTTTCTGAATATGCTAGGGAATTCAACCGGCTTAGTAAGTTTGTTCCTTACATAGTTCCCACTGAAGCTAGTAGAGTGGAGAGTTTCAAAATGGGACTAATAGCACCATTGTACAATGCTTTCCTTTTCATGGATTTTACATCTTTAGCCAAGTTGATTGATAAGGCCAAATTGATGGAGGCAAGACACAAGATCGAAAGGGCTGTAAGAACAGAAAGAGATCAAAAGAATAAGAACAAGAATAGAGGCCAAGGTAGTCAGAATAGAGGAGGGGAAAATAATTCATAGACTCAAGTATCTAAAGTCCCAGTTTCATCTATAGTGCATAGTCAATGGAGAGGGGGAGGCCAAGGAAAAGGCCAAACCCGAAGTACCTCTATAGCTTCGGCACCTGGAAATTTTAGTGCACCAAGATCTTCTCAGCAAGATTTCACCATTCCTACTTGTGGTAAGAAACATGGAGGCATTTGTAGGTTTGCCTCTGGTGCATGTTTGAATTATGGTCAGATAGGGCATTTCATCAAAGAATGTCCCTATAGGAAAGGACAACAGAGCACACCAATAACCTCTCAACCTATAGTACAGTTGAGTAGGTTTGAAGTTAGGGGTTCCTATGGCCGTTGAAGAGAAACCGGTAAACCATCTAGTATATGTCAGACAGTTGAAGGCAGGGGAAAGGGAAGAGTATTTGTATTGAATCTGCAGGAAGCCCGAGTTTCTAACACTACTATGAAAGGTATTGTTCCTATTCAAGATCTTCATACACGAGTTTTATTTGATTTCGGTGCCACACATTCCTTTGTGTCACCTTGTTTTGCAAAAAGATTGGGAAAGAGTAGAGAAAATATGAATGTTCCTTTAAAAGTCTCCACACCTTTAAGGGAAACTATAGAAGTGAGTCACATGTACCCCACATGTACAGTAGAGTAGAAAACTTTTAGTAGATTTAATTGAATTAGAAGAATTGGAATTCGATGTAATTCTTGGCATGGATTAGCTATCTTAGCACCATGCATACATAGATTGTTGTGAGAAGAGAATATAATTCAAAAAAGAAGGGGAAGATACAATTGTGTACCAAGAGGATAGAAGCAATGTTCCTTCTAATCTTATATATGCTATTAGGGCTAGAAGACTTATGAGGAAAGAGTGTAAGGGATACTTGTTATATGTTATTGACACGAGGGAAACTCCTAATGAGGTTCGTCATATACCAGTAGTTAAAGAATTTTTGAATGTGTTTCCTGAAGAACTGCCATAATTGCCACCTGAGAGGGATATTGAGTTCAATATTGAACTCCTAGGCATATAACCCAAATCTATTCCTCCTTATCATTTAGCACCTATAGAATTGAAAGAACTAAAGGTACAACTACAAGATTTGTTGGATAAGGAGTTTATCAGACCGAGCAGTTCACTGTGGGGTACACCAGTCCTATTTCTAAAGAAAAAAGGATGGTTCACTTCGATTGTGTATTGACTATCAACAATTGAACAAGGTAACTATCAAGAACAAATATCCTTTACTAAGGATAGACGATTTGTTTGATCAATTGCAAGGAGCAAGTTACTTCTTCAAGATTTATCTTCGATTAGGTTATCATCAACTTAGGATCAAGAATGAGGATATATGTAAAACTGCCTTTCGGATGAGATATGACCATTACGAGTTCACGGTGTTGCCTTTTGGCTTAACCAATGCTCTTGCGGCATTTATGAATCTAATGAATCGAGTATTTAGGCCATTCTTGGATAAATTTTTGTTAGTCTTTATTGATGATATCCTTATTTTTTCAAAGAACAAAAAAGAACATGAAAAGCATTTGAGAATAGCATTGTAGACTCTAAAAGAGCACTAATTGTATGCCAAACTATCGAAGTGTGAATTTTGGCTCGATCATGTTTGCTTTTTAGGGCATATAATTAGTAAATATGGGATAAAAGTCGATCCTAAGAAGGTTGAGGTAGTGTTAAATTGGCCTAGACCTACGAATATGATGGAGGTACGTAGTTTTCTTGGCTTGGCAGGTTATTATAAAAGGTTTGTCAAAAATTTCTCCAAGATAGCTTCGTCATTGACCAAGTTGACTAGAAAGAAAATGGAGTTCCTATGGCATGAGGATTTTGAAAAGAGCTTTCAACAGCTTAAGACGTGTCTTACAAAAGCTTCAGTACTTACATTGCCAGAGGGATTGGGTGGATTTGTAATCTATTGTGATGCTTCAAGAGTGGGACTTGGATGTGTCCTTATGCAACATGGAAAGGTAATTGTGTACGCTTCGAGGCAGTTAAAAAGGCATGAGATAAACTACCCCACACATGATGTAGATATGGCAGCAGTGATTTTTGCACTCAAGATATTGAGGCATTATCTTTATGGTGAGAAGTGTGAGATCTACCTTGATCACAAGAGCCTTTAGTACATCTTGCAGCAGAGATATTTGAATCTAAGGCAAAGAAGATGGGTAAAACTACTCAAGGATTATGATTGTCATATTCTTTATCATCCAGGTAAAGTCAATGTGGTGGTATATGCCTTGACCAGGAAATCAATGGGCAGTTTGGCCCATAATGCAGTGGGGAAAAGACCAGTAGTGAAAGATTGAAATAGTTGTTCAATAAGGGATTACAATTTGAGATTTCCGAATCTCAAGTATTGATTGCTCATTTCCAATCGAAACTGAAGTTGATTGATGAGATTAAGGCTTTGCAAGATGAAGACCCTTCATTTGTTAAGTTGAAAAAGGAAGTTCAAGTGGGTCAAGCAGTGGAGTTTGAGTTGAGAGATGATGTATTGAAGCATGGGAAGAGGTTATGTGTACTGAATATGAATGAGCTTAGAGAAAAGATCATGAAAGAGATATATCAAGCACCGTACAGTGTACATCCAAGCTCTACCAAGATGTATCATGACCTTAATAGTTGCTATTGGTGGCTTGGGATGAAGAAGGATATGGTAAGTTTGTGTCTTCATGTTTAACATGCCAATAAGTCAAGTTTGAACATCAAAAGCCATCTGGTCTATTGCAAAAGATCAAGCTACCCGAGTGGAAATGGAAACGCATTACGATGGATTTTGTAGTAGGATTGCCAAGGAATCCTAAGGGTTATGATTCAATTTGGGTAATTGTTGATAGGTTGACCAAGTCATCCCATTTTCTAGAAGTGAAGACCACTTACACGGCAGCTCAGTACGCACAGTTGTATATGGATAAGATCTTGAGCTTGCATGGTGTGCCTATATCCATCACATCAGATAGAGGTACTCAATTCACATCTAGATTCTAGCAAAAGTTACATGAGGCATTGGGTACATAACTAGACTTCAGCACAGTTTTTCATCCACAGATAGATGGGCAATCAAAAAGAACCATACAGACCCTATAAGACATTCTAAGAATGTGTGTGCTTGACTTTGGTGAAAGTTGGGACAAGTATCTACCGTTGATAGAATTTGCATATAATAATAGTTATCACTCCACCATTGGAATGGCACCGTACGAAACATTGTTTGGTAGAAAATGTAGATTACTTGTATGTTGGATGGAAGTGGGAGATAAGCACATCAAAGGACTTGATTTGATTAAGAAAATGACAGAAAAAGTGCCAATTATAAGAAAAAGATCGAGGATGGCCTTTAGTAGAAAGAAAAGCTATGTAGATCTAAAGAGAAAAGAAGTTCACTTTTCCATAGGAGATCATGTTTTCCTTAAGGTCTCTCCTATGAAGGGTATGATGAGATTTGGAAAAAAGAGAAAACTCTCACCGAGGTATATTGGGCCATTTGAAGTGTTGGATATAGTTGGTAATGTATCTTATAGGCTAGCTCTTCCACCCAGCTTAGCCCACGTACATTCGATATTTCATGTGTCTATGTTAAGGAAGTATATGCTGGATCCATCACATGTGTTACAGCCACAAGCCATTGAAGTAGATGAGAACTTGGCCTATGAGGAAATTCCAATTGCAATCATTGATTGACAAATGAAGAAATTATGGAATAAAGAAATAACAATGGTCAAAGTTCAATGAAAGAATCACAATGTAGAGGAGTGTACTTAGGAAAGTGAGCAAGATATGCTACTCAAGTACTCATTTTTTGAATTGTAATTCGAATATATGTATAATAAATTGTAAAATTCGGGGATGAATTTTTATAAATAGGGGAGAATGTAATACCCTGAGTTTGTATATGCAATCTTTTAACTATATACATGAGCTATGAGTTGCATATTAAGCATTTCATAATGATTAAGTTATATTTATAGTGAAATAATGTATATAAAATGAGTTTATGGTTGTATGATGGGTATTGAAGATGATTGAAGTGTTGAAGTAAGTTAATGGAATTGAAGTTTGCAAAACTAGCATGAATGCCCGTTCAAAGTGATGAAAGCACATTCAAAAGCTCTATGTGTGAATAGTAAAACTTCAGGAACTAAAGATGAATGTTGTTTCATAAGTAAATGCCCGTTCATAAGACAAGGAATAGTCACGTGAACAGTAACGATAATATTGATTCAGGGGATGAACACCTGTTTAAAACCTCTCTGTATGAACAATGAAGTTTTTGAGTTTTGACATGAATGCCCATTCATCAAGGATGAATGCCCGTTCATTAATGTTGAACGCTTGTTCATCAGGAATGAACACCTGTTCATCATCGGGGTTTATAAAAAGGATAGTAGTCCCAAAACAGGAAAACATAACCCTTTTTAATTTAATTCGGTTCCAATTATCGCCAAACCCTATTAAACTCCATAAATGCTACTCCTTGACCAAGACCCATCATTCTAACTAAAGAAAATGAAGAAAATTCAAGATCTAAAGTTGATTCCTTCTTTAAAACTTTAAGAATTGGGTTTGAGAATGAAAGGGATAATTTAAGGTAAGTCATCCTTCCTTCATTTTCTTTATGGGCTTAGTAACTAAAGTGTTATAACACCATTATTAAGTTAGATAAAGACTAATAATGATGTTTATAGCAAGTGATAGATAATAGATAGAATTATTAGAAACCCTAGAATCGATATTGTTTTAATGACTAAGTTATAATTGTTATATGAGTTAAATTCATAGGTTAATTGAACTATTGTTATTTCCATATGGATTTTCTATAGATTCTCATAGATACTCAAGGAGAGATGATAATTGTGGAGATGACCATCATGTTTGCTTGATGTGAAGATAGATTGCAAGGCGTTTTGGGTAATCTTTTATTAAGGTGAGTAATAATTATACTATTATGAATGTGAATTGAACCATGTGGCATAAATGCCTATTTTCTTCATGAATCCTAAATGATTGTTGATAATTTTTCTATATCATTCTATATGATATTTATGATTTCATTGTACATATGAACCAACCATTGATCATTCTATATCATTGAATAAATTCATTCAGAACCTGCACTTATTGATCCCTATTGATGACCCATAAATGTTATTGAACATTGTATGACCTATATGACCCAAAGCACAAATCCCCAATCTAATGTGGAGCAAAACATTAGACATTGTGCATAATGTACCTATGGATAGGGTAAAGTATCTAAGCCCTAACTAAGAAGGGTAATGGTATCCTAGCCGTGAGATCTGATCAATCTCGCGTAGTGGTAATATGAACATGCTCCAAAAGATGGGTCTCTGTTCTTATTGTTTATGGTGAGTATGTTCTATGCCTCAGCTTTCAGTAACGCTAAAAGCATATACTTTTTTTTTATGGGGAGCGTTAAGACATATATACCTCTACTCTCAATTCATTGATATATTTCTGCTAAAGATGATATATGTATATTTACATGATCCTATTATGCTATTGATATTGATTGAGAACCTAATGATTGCCATAACACCAATGAATCTATTGATATTCCATTATTATTAATTGAATGAGCTATGAACCATTTCTTGTGAGCCGACTTTGAATCACCTAGCCTCACAAGTATGGTAGTATAATCATTACTCACTGATTTACCTCATTAGTGATTTTTTTTTCCAAGGGAGCTTTAGTTTATCAGTCCGGTTCCTAAGGCCTTTTTCTTCATCCTCGGGAACCTTGGTGATTAATGTAATGTTCTGTATATTATTTTACTTATTCATGTATAATGAATATTCATAGTTATATTTTAGAGCTCCATAGGATTGTAATGAATAGTATTCTTTTGGGCCTTATAAGCATTAAACTTGATGGATGATTAGGATGATATTGATATGTAATAACCATTAGTAAATGAATCATATTTGATATTGATAGTAATGTATGGAATGATTATCGTATAAAATTGATAGCAGGTTATGATCTTGGAAACTGATTGTATGTTGTCAAATTGTCATGGTTCCTATGGGTTTTCAGTGGCCTTAAGTCTATCGTTGCGACTCAAAAGTTGGGTCGTGACACTACTCCACCTACCCAATTTTGAAGCTATTCCAAATGTTTGCAGAGTTGAACTTTTTGATGGAAACAATTTCAAGAGATGGCAAGAAATGGTCTTTTCCATTATTGATGTTCATGGAGTAGCATATGCCCTTACTAATCCTAAACCAGCTTCAACTATAACTCAAAAGTTTGATAATTAGGCACTTGCAAATAAGGTATGTAGGCATACAATTATTAGTACATTGGCTAATGATTTATTTGATTTGTACTATCCATATAAAGAAGCAAAAGAAATATAGGACTCCTTGGTATCAAAATACACTATTGAAAATGTGGGCAAGAATAAATTCATCACTGGCAAATTCTATCGTTAGGAGATGATCAATGATAAATATGTTAAAGGATAGTTTAATGAGTACCAAAAGCTACTAGAAAATTTGAAGGGTGAAAACATCAACCTGCAAGAAGAATGTGTTGCAAGTTTGCTTATTGAGAAACTGCCACCTTCTTGGAATGACTACAAATAGTAATTGAAACACAAGCACAAGAAAATGTCCCTAGTTGACCATATTGTGCACATCATCATTGAATATGTCACAATGTTTTCACACCGTGAAAGGATGGCAAAAAATAAAAATTATAAATAAAAAATGGAGTCGTCACTAACTGATTTATTTAAAAATGTTCAATTGGAAATCTTTGAAAAATTGGATCATTAAACTAAAATTTGTGTTTAGGAGTCGTAGATGCATAAGGAAAGTGTTAGGCACTCTATGCATTAATTTTCAAAATATGAAATTGGCCTTGAAATATTTATTTTTCATTATTTATTTAGTGCACTTGTATCATTTTTCAATTTAACCAAAGAATGAAATTTTTTATTTATTTTAAAACATGAATCTTTTTTATCTGCAATAAATGAGAATGAGATTAATTGAGAAATTGGAAATCTTAATTTGATTTGGGCTTATTAAAATTAAATTTGTTATATTATCACCAACAAACACATAATAACAAAAGGAAATAAGAAAAAAAATAAACATATTAATTTTATTAAAATAAATAAAAAATAATTACAAAATGTAAAAAGTATATTACATATAAAAATAATAATTACACATTACAAAAATGTATTGTATCTAAAGAAATACATATACATGAAAAATGAAATTACATAATTATAAGTTCATTAAAGTGCAAAGAAATAGAGATTATACAAATAATTAAATTCCCAAAATTCTAAAGAAAAGGTCAAGCTTGGTCTTGTATGCAACAAACCTATAACAATAAATATACATACCGCAAGCACAAAAATGCAGGATAACAAACAAAACTTCTAAAGCAAAAAGGAAAATTTTATTTTATAATTAGTAGGTTTGGGTATTCATTTTCTCAGAAAAGGTAAAAGAATCAACTAACTCTTGTTACAAATCGGAATTAAACAAATTTAACTCAAGGCTCAAATTTACTTTAATTAACATAAGAAATTACCCATATTAGCTTATCTCAATATAAATAAATGATTCGCAATTTGAAACCAAATTAAATTAAAATTTTAATTTCAAATTACTCCGCCAAAAGTTAAATTTATTTTTTTAATATTTCTATATTTTTTGAGTCTGGTATTCATCATCACCCAAAATAAAATTAATAAATAACCATGCAGAAGGCTGAAAAATCTAATATGGATCAATAACAATAGAAGGAAAAGCAACATAACAAATCTTCCTAATTACTTTTAAGTCTCTCATTGACACTAATACAAATTGGATTCTTAGCCCTCTTTATGATCATTTAAATTTAATTAAAGTATACAAAAAAAAAAAAAAAAAATGAAGAAGGGAAACAATACAGTATCAAAAAGGATAATGCAAATTCGAATCACATACATATTTTTAAAGCTTCAAAGTTTAACTAATCTAAAAAAGTAGAAAATAATAAATAAAAACTGATGTTTCAGTGATATATTTTAAATATATGTATACCTAAAATGCTGTTGTTTATCAGTGTAAATAGATAAGCTAAAAATTGAAGCCATTTTTAAAGTACGCCAAATTCTTACTTCAATAGATTCCATTTGAAAGATAGAAACATAAACAACATAATCACATTGAATTCCACAGAGAAAACAAGCCACTAATATCGATTTTACAAATCTCAAAGTCATATATGGAAGTAGTAATAGATCTCAAATCATTGAAGGAATGGAACAAGTCATCCAGTGAATTCAAAATATACTTTCAACAATGAAAGGGCTATGACATTCAAAATCCTGGATTCAGCAAACAACTACCATCAAACTTTCTCAATTGAGTTTTCAACAATAAATCCCTTTTTATCTTTAAATCCAAAGTTACATGGGACATGAAAATCCATAAGCAAAAATTAAATCAATAAACTAATAGTTCAAGGCAATAGCATTACCAAATAACATAACCTTCTATTAAATTGCAGGTTGTCAACTCGAATAGTTCCCAAAATCATGCTAAGATTGCCAAATAACACAATCCTTAATTTTCACTTCCATAAATCTGGAAATTATGCAATCAGTAACGATAAACTCTAGATTACAAACATCTAGATCACAAGAATCCTCAAAGCCATTCCCATGTTGAAATCAAAACAGGAACAAATCTTAACCATTTTGAACAAACCAAAAAAATCAAATACACAGGAATCAAACTGCTAAAAGAACAAATCAGAGGATCAATATGAATTCCATACACCGGACCCGATTGTGTATCAACCAAACTTGTTTAAACCATTTTCTTAATCTAACAACAACGAACCAAGAACATCATCATCCTGCCAATTCACCAAAAATCCATGACGCAATACCCATTTCTCTAACAAAAACAGACCCATGAAAAAGAAAGAAAGAGACCCATTTTTTTTAAAAAATTAACACAGACCTGAAAAAAAATAAAAAAACATATTCATTTTATCAACAAACCTTGCTTTACCGATTTCATAATCCAACAGAACTGAACAAAGGTATAATCAACCAGCCCCAAAGATATCCAATACAACAAGTACACACTAATACAACAAACATATTTCTTTACATATCAACAATCCAAGTCTCAGTTCAGAAGCAAGATTAAAATCCACAAATTAATAATTCAAGGCATATAGAAAAGAAAAACTCAAAATGAACACATATTGCAATATTGACTTATTAATTTTAGTTTTAGCCTAAATCAAACAAAATTTTCCATTTTCACGATTTAATTCTCCTCTTTTAAAATACAGATTTTTAATAAAATCATTTATCCATTCATGCTAAAAATGATTTTATGCAGTGACCTTTCCCTTTTCTGTGGCAGCAAATCTCCCCACAAAAAGGGAGTTTCAATCTCCAAAAGAGAGCTCAACGGCAAGAGACGACAAGTCCCTCTCTAGCCACTAACTGAGTTTCCCTGTGGAAACCAAAGAATGGCAAAATATGGCATAAACACTCTTATTTTGTTATTCTCTTTTCCTTTAAAATAAAAATTTATACATTATTTTACTCAAAAGGAAAACACAAAATAAAATCTCAAAAGAACATAATATATTACAGACTCACAGGTACTCTGACTAAAGCTCCGATGAAGCAAACCCGATTTATCTCAACAAACCAAATCCACATATGAAACTAGACCCGATTTTTTTTATGAGCACCAAAAACAGATGAAAATATTATCAATCTAGAATAACCAGCATCAGAAGAGGACTGAGAACCAAAACCAATCACAAATAATCAAAGAAACAAAGGTGGTTAATCTAAACCAATTAATGGTACTGAAGGTGATTTAAACAACAAAAATCACTAGCTTCGGAGGGTGTTAATCTGCTTAATGCTCGAATGGGTAATATGGCTATCAAGGTTGATATTCGTAAGGCTTTTGATTCCTTATGTTGGTCTTTTATTATTGAAGTTCTTAAAACTTTCGGGTACAGTGATATTTTCTATTCTTGGATTATGAATATTTTTGAGTTTGCAAGAATTTCTATCTTATTGCCTGGAGGTCCCAAAGGTTATTTCTCTTGCGCCAAGGGTGTGCATCAAGATGATCCTCTATCACCTCTTCTTTTTTTTGTCTTGCTGAAGATTTCCTCAGCAGGCTTTTACTGAGCTTGGTGGATTCAGGTGCATTCTTTTGCATTCCTTGTGCTAGGAGTAATAGGGTTCCTTCGCATCTTCTCTATGCGGATGACATCCTTATCTTTGGTTGTGCTTCTCGCAACAATTTAAGGGTGATTAAAGATGTTTTTTCAATTTATGGCGTTTTGTCGGGTCAGGACGTTAACTGGAATAAATTAGAAATTTTCCTTGGTGACAACATCACGCCTAGGAGAGCTTCTTCTCTTTGTAACATCCTGGGATTAAAAAGAGGTCACCTTCCTTTCGTCTATTTGGGTGTTCCTTTATTTAGAGGGAAGCCAAACTGTTCTCACCTTCGCCCATTTGTTGATCGGATTATTTCTAAGCTTGAGTCTTGGAAAGGGTGTTTGTTTTCCATGGCTAATCGGGTTTCTTTAGTGAAATCTATTATTCACAATACTTTTCTTCACTGTTTTACGGTTTATAAGTGGCTAAAGAAGCTTCTCAAATCCAAGGAGTCTGCTACTCGTAATTTCATATGGTCGGGTAAGGTAGATTGTCGCAAGCTTGTTGTGGTTTCTTGAAAGAATTTTTGCATGCCTAAGGAGAATAGTGGTCTTGGTTTGTCTGGCCTTATTCATCTTAATTTTGCTATGCTTTCGAAGCTAGCCTGGAAAGTAAGAGTTTCATACTCTTTTGTTTTCAATTTTTTCAGGCAACGTTTTACTTACTCATAGGGGGAAACTCGCATGAATTTCTTTATTTCTTCAGTTTGGATATCAATTAAGTCACTTTATTTAATATTTCTTCGTGACTCGATGTGGTTCCTTGGTAAATATTCTATATTAAGTTTTTGGAATTCAAATTGGCTGGGTTACTCCATTGCTGATCGCCTGGCTCTTCCCCATATGATAAAACGTAAGTTGTCTGCTTCTATTGGTGATATTTTTTGCAATGGTCTCTAGTTGCTTCCCCCTTCCCTTAGAACTACTTTTTCAGACATCGCTAATGACATTGATAGTTATATTTTTTTAGATGATTCAAAAGATCATTTGATTTGGACATCCTCCCCTAATGGTCATGTCTCTTGTACATTCATGCTTCGTTTTTTGAATGGTTTGGCTGCAACGGTAGGTTGGAGAAAACTTATATTCCTACATCCTGGTCAATGTTGATGTGGCGTGTCCTATATGATAGGCTTCCTTCTGATGATTCTCTTCATCGAAAAGGTATTTTTCTTACATCTTGTTGTCGGCTGTGTAATGGTGCTTATGAAACTACTCAACACATTTTTATGGACTGCCCTTTTTCTAAGGCTGTATGGTCAGCTCTTGCTTCCTTGTTTGGAGTTCAATTCCTTTCGACTACTTCTCCTGCAGCCATGCTTTCTTTGAGCCAGCGTGTTTCTTTTAGTTCTCAACTTAGAGCTTTACTTCAGGTGGGCATTATTTCTTCTTTCTGGGCTATTTGGGCTACTAGAAATTTTGTAGCTTTTGATGGTGATTCAGCTTCAATCTCTGTTGTCCTTCCAAATATTTGGTGTTGCCTTAAAGAAACTGAATCTTTTGATTTGGGGACTATGTTTAATTCCCTTTGTGAGCAGCATGTCCTCAACACTCTTCGTCTAAAGGTGTAATACCCTACATTTTTCCCCTGAAAATTTTTTCATTCTGCCTGCTAATGAATTATGTAGTGTAATTTCTGCACTGTCTGTTATTTAATTGTACAGTGTAATTTTTACATTATCTGCTATTTAATTATACAGTGTTATCCCAACACTGTCTCCTATTTAATTATACAGTGTTATTCCAACACTGTCTGCAATTTAATTGTACACTATTATTTTATGCACTGTTTGCAATTTAATTACACAGTGTTATAATTGTACTGTATTATTTTTGCACTGTGCATAATAATTAATCTTATGATTAATTATACATGAGTATGTGATTAATGAAGAGTTGGAGGACAAATTAGAAGATTATTTGGTCATCTTTTGAAGATGCATGTGGTTAATGTCATTTAGGGTAAAATATACCTTGCTTGTAAATCACACTTTGGTGTCTAGCCAAATTAGAAAGAGTCACAATCTTTGCCCAATGTATAATAGGAGTTTTTAACCAAAGGGTTAAGGGATTGTGAAATGACCATTTGCCTATACTCTAGAATATTCTTACCCTTTCTCATTAAGGGTAAAAGAGTCTTTTCACTTCTAAACCCTAAACCTACCAACCACCATATATAATCATCTTTTTCTCTTCTTCATCTTCTTCATTTCTTCCAAAACAAAAGATTTTCCAACCACCATTGAAG
>CATKHJ010750176.1:0-11940 GCA_949750685.1 Vernicia montana
CAAACTTAAGTAAATATAATCAAATGGCCAAATCCAAACTTTCTCTCTCAGATCTCTCACTTCATTCATAGCTTCAAATCTACAGATTTCAATGGCCACTCTTCAGAAATTCAAGCTTTTAGACACACAATGCGCTATCTCCAGAAGTCCAACGCAAAGCCTGACTACGAGCCCCATAATCCATCTCCGCCGCCGCAAAACACTCTGGATGCTTCTCTCTCACTCCTCTGCCCACCACCACCACCATATTCACTACTGCCAGATTCCTCACCGTGATGACCAGACCGAGCTTCAGAAAGATCCATCGGAGAAGAAGATCTATTCAACACTTTTGGGGTTGTCTGCTGAGCTGAAATGGAAAAAAATTCTAAGATTGAGATTGGTGATGGAGATCGACTGGATTGGCGGTGGTCGGGCTCAGTGGGGAACGATGATGCAAATCCATCACGTTTGCTGTGAACTGATGATGGTCTCTCAAGCTTCACGAGAATTGGCGGTGGTCGGGATTGGCGGTGACTCACAAGGACTAGGAGCAAGCTTCAACTGCTGCGAGGCTTTGCCACTGGTTAGGCTTTGGACTGCGGCTGGCTTGGCGATGGCGATGGCGACGGTACTGAAAGACAAAAAGAAAGAGAGTTTTTGTATGAAAAAAGACAAAGAGAGATGTGATACTAAAAAGAAAGAGAGAGAGAGAGTTTTTGTATGGTGATGATCGAGAGAGAAGGGAGGTAATGGTGATTAGTGAAAAAGAGAGATAAGGAAAAGAAAACAAAAGTAGGTCATTTTGGGTATTTTAAGTTATTTTCTTTTTGTTTTTAATTATTTTTTAAATTTTTTTAGCGAAAAAATGAAAAAATTTGAACGGAAGGATCAAAATATTTGACGGAATAAAAATACAAGGATTCAATCGTTAGTTTCTTAAAATACAGGGATTTTAGTGTTATTTTCGCTAAAATTTAGGGACTAAAAAGTAAATTACCCACTAATTAATTCAGACATGTTTTTTGAGCAATTGACTCTCATTCTTCTCTTTTATTCATCTTTGTCTCCAAACTCTGCTACTCTCTAGATGTATGTGCCAATTTTAATATCATTTTCGGACAACTTCCATTTTATTACCATCATGTCTCTGATTTTTTTTTTTGGTATTAATACAATTGGGATTTTTGTTTCTTGTATTAAACTTAAACCCTTTTGTTTCTTTTCAAGATATATATGTACCCTCCTTCATTCAATTCCTCTGTTATTCTTCGAGGTTTGTTTTGTTGTTTCACTCTCAGTTTTTTTCTATTAAAATTGTATGTTTTGATAATATGCCAATCTTTGAAATTTTCTTTTTACCTTTCAATTTGATAGAATCTTTTGGAGTTGCTTGCCATCATTTCATATTAAATACTCGAGCTTTGTCTGGTAATATTTTTAAATTGAAATTTTTGGATTTTTAGTTCTTTATTATGTATAATTTGACGTCAGATTTACTATATTGGTTTCATTACAAGCCCAATTGAGTTTTGTTTTTGTTTTTTTTTTTTCAATATTTATTTTTTTTTTGTTCTTAACTTTTGTTTTTGTTAAGATCTGAGTTTTTTCTTCAGATCTTCTTCTTCTCTCTCTTCCTCATATCTTCAGAACTTTTTTTTTTTTATCGCAGAATTTAAATTTTTTAAAAATTAATTTTTATTACTGAAAATTATAAAAATTAATTTTTTTTTTTGGACTCAATATATAGAGTCAAAAATAAAAAATCATGTGTCAGTTTGAGATAAAAATTTAATTTTGAGTCTTTGGACTTTTTTTAAAAATAACATGGACTAAATTGATCCTTTAGCCTAAAAAATTTGAGTTGCTTAAAATCCTTTATATATATATATATATATATATATATATAAATGTGTTTGAATTTTTTGTAATGTGTTAAATAACTCTATTAAAAATGAAAGTTAAGTTGAAGAGTTATTTAGAAATTTTTTTATTACGTGTCAAGTAAAATCTCTTTAAATTTTTTTTGCTATGTATCAAGTAATTCTGTTAAAAATTAAACTTATATAAAATCATTTTATCAATTTTTTTTTTCACATCACTTTTTTTTGTAAATTTCAATTAAAATTTATATAAACCAATATATTTATTATTTTTATCATTTGTTAATTAACTCATATATAATAAATTTGACTTATATATTTTATTTATATTAATTTTTAAAATTATCATAAAGTAGTAGTCATAATAATAATAATAATAATAATTTGCATATGTTAAAATATTTTAAAAAATAGAAGTTATATAACCAAAATCCATGCAAGGCGTGAATCGCGACTAAAATAAATTGTAGAAATATGAAAGCATATGAAGACCAATTTCTTTATATTCAAGATAGTATATATAGAAAGCAAATAAGTCAAATTATTCGACCTCAATTTATAAAATATTTGAATTTGCCTCAATTCTAATGAAACGAGTAAGGGGCGATTGGGAGTGGTGCCCCCGCTGCCCCCTTTAAATATTCATGCTATAATAGGAGCAATTCTAGCTTTTTCCCCACTAGACTATTTCCCTTTGCCTCCATAAGTTTATAATTTTACCCCATATTGACTTAAAATATTAGTACGTAGATGGTTAAAATGAAATTAGATATGCTAATATAATGGTATATTTGTAATTTACATCAATTAGTTGTTTTAATTTAATTAAGAATTTTTATTAGTACAATAAACCTTCAAATTGTTTTATATCTCTGGTGAATTTTTTATTATAAAATATTAAATAATAATAAAAAAGAGATAGGCAACACAAAGTAAGTTAACTCTAATTTTATTTTTTATTATTTACTTTAAATTATGATTGGTGTATATTTTTATTTTAAATTATGTTGATTTTGAATTTTCTACTTTTAATTATTTTGTATATTATAACTCTACATTATTTTTACTATTTTATTAACTTATTTTTTATAAATAGAATATTTATCTTTAAATATACCTAATGATAATGAAAATAAATAAGCACACTTAAGGAATATATTTTTTTTTTTAACTTTCGTTTGAAAAATTCTTTCTTTCGGTAGATTTTGGCGAAAGATAGTAAATATAATGATTAAGATAAAATTTAGATGGTATATATATATATACACACACATGACTATGTTCACATATGTGTATATATTGCCCTCATTAACAAAATTTTCTGAATTCGCCCCTAAGTCGAGTTCAAATTCGAGTAGTTTGAGTAACGAGTCAAGCCAAATTCAATATATATTATTCTAATAAAATTATTTAATTTCATTTAATACAAATAATTAGTATATTGATGATTGATTAAAGAAAAACAATCAAAATACTATATATATATATATATATATATATATATATATATATATATATATATATATATATATATATATATTAAATGTATAAATTAAAGTTATATATATATTTTTTTTGAAATAAAATTAAATTTCATTAATCATCAGTGGCCGAATACAAATTCCAATAGAAAAAGACCTGACATAAAATCAACTACTCTAACAAGAGCAAACTGATTCGCAGATCGTAAATGTTCAACAGAACATCCAAGTGCCATATAGTTGGTTTTAAAAAACTGCAACTGTAATAGTGAAACAATGTGACAAACCATTGTCTTCTTTGCGAGCATTTGAAACGCAACAGTACACAAATATACCACTAGACTCATAATAAAAAAACAACTTCCAATAATGGAAGACATAACAAAACTTCCAACAAGAAAAGACAAAATAACATAAAAAACAAAAAACAATTTAATAAAAAATAATAAAATGAAAAGTATCACCCTAACAGCAGTAAGCACAAACTCATCCACAAGCATATGGTAAAAACGAAGATGGAAAGGCGACGGCGGAAGCAAGGAGGTAGAGATCGAAATCGAGCAAAAGGAGCATCGAGCGATGGTAAAGGAAGGCGCGTAAGTAGAAGACAAATAAGTGGAGCCGATGGTGGATGTGATAACAACAATAGGGATGAGACTATTCATATCAAATCTAACATAAGATATTGGAACCACCGCCGATTTGATCGGCGGTGGTTCAAGAAAAAAACTTAAAGGAGAGTTAAAGAGAAAAGAAGAATGAGAGACGGCTAGGGTTTTCAATAAGTAGACATCATGTTTAATGAGCGACAAACTCTATATTTTATTATATTAGATATTAATTTTTTTTTATTTTTTATTTTTTTTTTAAGATTACTCTTTTTTCTTTTTCTTTTTTTTTGCCAAATATATAATAGATTTTCATTTTAGAAGAAAGACATTGAAGCCCAAAAATTACAAGTTAACCTTACACATATTGGATAAGCACAACAAGAGAATACAATAACAAATAAACCCATCAAGGGTTTTTTAACAGTGGGCTTTAAGCCCAATAATGACCAGACAACCAAAGAGTTTGGTAGAGACAAGGACCAGAGGCCAATATGTACAGTGAAATTCCCAGACAACCCATATTTTCTTTAAGATTACTCTTTTTTTTGCTAAATATATAATAGATTTTCATTTCAAAAGAAAAACATTGAAGCCCAAAAAATATAAGTTAACCTTACACATCTTGGATAAGCACAGCAAGGGAATACAATAACAAATAAACCCATCAAGGGTTTTTTAACAGTGGGCTTTAAACTCAATAATGACCAGACAACCAAAGAGTTTGGTAGAGACAAGGACCAAAGGCCAATATGTATAGTGAAATTTCCAGACAGCCCTTGCACTGCCATCTCCTCTCAGGACCACTTAACTGGCGCTAATTGTTGCACCTCCGGCGACCAAAGTAGGAGGAGTAGCACTTTGAAGTACAAGACCACAACTGAACCCATCTGAAAAAACTTGTATATCTGGAACTTAGAGCAAGTCTTTCTCAGAAATAAAAAACTATTATAAGATAAGGATTTGCATGAATCCACCAAAAGCAAACAGATCTGGAGGAAGGAAGGAGAGCCATCGATCTTGGCTGAGGAGCTCAGCGAAGATTTAGAGCTATTAAACCAAAAAGCTCTATCAGTAACCCAAATTTGGAACTCAGCTCACCCCCATGCAAACAACGGCAACTGAAGGCGAAGATGGTGGAAGATCCATCGCAGCATACCACAATCTACTCTAACAGACCAGATCGGAGCCCGAAGATACAAAAAAACAAAATAAACAGACCCAACAAGAGTGGGAGGCAAAAGAAAATCACAAATCCTAAGCAAATTATTCATGAGAATAAACAGAAAAAAAATAAAAACAGAAAAAAAAAGAGAAAAGAAGCACTCCTTTCGGTGGCCGGAGCCACAGAAAGGAGGCTCAAAATCAAGCCTGTCACAGAACCCTTAGAGAGAAGGAAGGAGAAAATTTTCTTTAAGATTACTTCGTTATCCATTGATGAGTCGGCCTACATCTTTCTAATCCAGTACCTATCAGCAAAAGAACTTGATGATTATTATCAAGCAAATAGCTTCAACTATTCTGTAATTGCCAAACAAATATTCTATTCATATACCTGTAAACTAGTAAACAATGCGCCTAACCTCAAATGGATCACTTTGGAAAATGCCTTTGGATATATATTTATATATATATTGGGAGAAATTTGCTAACATCATCTCTAAAATACCCACAAAAATCTGCTTTTCCACATTGGTATGTCATGTGGTTCCTGTAAGACATTCAATGCTGTCTGCTCTATTTCTTACATCATATTCATAGCACAGATGCAATTATGCTAATTAGCTTGGTTCCGAAATGAATTGTTTGCTATTTGGTCAGTGTTTTTTTCTAATTGTTGTTGGAATTTGTGATTCAATCACTGTCTTTACTGTTGAGGATAATCTTCAACTTTGGGCCTTGTCTATATTCAGAACATGTCAAAGAGGCCAATTGCTATGTCTTCAACTGTTAGATCATCAGGTTTAATTAATTTAAAAGACATTCTGAAGGTATCACTGCTCAATACTCATAACAACAACTTCATCAACTAATCAACTATAAAATGTTAATAATATCTGTAACAAAGCTTAGGAACTAATAACTATAAAATACTTTTTCCGGCTGCAGCAGCGCAAGGTAAACTTATTTTAGTACAACATAAAAGCAAACCAAACTAGTAAATGAATTGCATATAAGATAGATATAAGTAACTATTAAGCTCCACCACAAGTTGCATATATTATGGTTCCATCTTTTGTAATCTGATAAACCTCCAAAGTAACAGGATCTGCAAGTTCATTTGTCATCTTAGGCAGCCGCAAATTAATTTCTGTATGGTCAAGGCCATAAAGTGTATGAAGCTTGTTCTTCAATTGTACAATTGTCATCATCTTATGAACTGGTACACTATAACGCCCATTTGTTCCATGAATGTCGACTTCATATAACTCAAGAACATCAATATGAACTTCATCAGGAATATGGTATGTGAGAATGTTTTCATAAGTACTCAACTCTACTCCATTGTAAAACAACAGAATCTTCCTCGCTGCAATATGAGTCAACTCCTCAAGTTTTAATTTGAGGTTCATAACAGTTTCATCCCTCATAATCATCAAGAAGTAACTCCTATCATGAGCACTAACCCAAAAAGGCCTACTCTGCATACATAAAAAAAAAAACCAATAAGCTCATATTAATAAAGTTAATTAATTAAACAACATTTGATTTAACCGTAATTTAAAGCATTTAATTAATATTATTGGCTACAAATTAAAACTACTAGTACGCACAACACGGAGAATGAGATCAGCATTATCCCCAATTCCATAAAAATGGGCATTAAATTGATTTTCCAACAGCAGAAAATTAAAGTATAGGTATTGTTCCTCCACTTCAGCATTAACCACCACCTCCTTAATTTTCAGTTTGATGTCATGAATAGTTGTAACCAAAGGAACTTCCACAGGGTACACCATAAAATGGAATTGAATCTGGAGAAACATTTTATTAAATAAACAAATTTCAGATTCTCAGCTACTATATGCAGAGAATAACATCTGTTAAATTGTTACTGTCTTTTGGTTTTAGATTATGTGATCATAGATTTTGGATGATATGATTTCAATGTAATTTGAATGTTTAATTTATTTTGATCTGGTAGAACATAGTCAATTGGCTGCAAACTAAATTGCTCTGATCATACAACATAAAATCAACATGAAAATTAACTACTGTGTTTGTGATGTAGTTTGGAATATGAATTCCATGAGGCATACTTCAACCAATTAAATGAACTATTGCCCCACTCAAAGCCTATTTCCTAGATTTGTTGGTGTATCTGGCTTCGATTCGTGAAGAAAATTGGAACTTGGCCCATGAAGAATTGTACTTTTTTCTCAATATTTGGATGGACAACAAATATTATTCACAAAAGAATTGTTGGTCCTTGGATTGCATAGACTGAAAAATTCAATTACATGTTTAAATTAACATAATAAACTCTCATTTCTATAAATCTCGTCATATTCTCAAACATTAAACATTTTATGATTTTTATTCCGACATATATAGAAAAATTGAGTGTCGATTTGAAATCAAATTTTGATTTTTTTTGGAAAATTGTATTTTAAATGATTTTTTATTTTTCAAAAAATTTAAATTGCTTTTGATAAATTATAGTTTGAAAAAAGAATTAAAATACAATTTTTTTTAAAAATCATGATTTTCTTAGTTTTATAGAGTTCAAAAGCAGTTTAACCTCAATACTAATTATATTCTTTGCACTTAATCTCTAATTAGTGTTTAAACTACCAGCTTAAACCCTCTGATTCTTAGAAAAATATTATAATTCTAAAATTTTCATTATATACTTTACAAAAAGATTAATGCAAATTAGTCATATAAATCTCACAAAATTCTTATACCACAAACTTTAGATTTGAAAGTTTTCTATCAGATATAGAAGAGTAGTGAACTACCTTTCTAATTGGAGAAAAAAAATCATAAAAGGAAGGTTAAATGGTAATTAAAATATGGATTAATTACTACAGCAGTTTTCAAAATAAGCCTGCCTAGAATAATAGTAGTGGGAGTCGAGCGAAGGACTTTTAAGTTCCTTTGTCTACTTTTAACAAATGCACAATTTTATCAAGTTGATGTGCTAAAATATTTTCTATTCAAATTTTACATTTAACAAAAATTTGAAATAATTTTACGCTTATTGAAAGTGAAGTTTATGAATAAAACAATTCTTTTTATCGTGTATCCTCTTTCAAATTAATTAAATTTTATATTTAAATTTAAATTTTTATTAAATATAGTGTAGATTATATATTTTTAAGTTTTTTTCTTATAATTTATATTGTTTTATTGTCTATTAGACTACTGCTAAAATTTTATTTTCTTATATATGCATTTAATTTAAAATGAAATTCATATAGATTTTAAAAAATTAAATAATATTATCTTATTAAAATTTAAGTTTCACATCATTAATTGTTATTTATAAATCTCCTATATATTCTACAATTTATAATGATTATATTATTTTATCAAATATGTCTATAATTTATTATTTTTTTTTTTATAATTGATGAGGGACAAAAATAGTTAATGAGATAATGGACTCAAAGACAATTTAGGCCCATTCTGATCAAGTTTTTCATTCATGACAAAGAGATTAAGACCCAAGGAAAGGCCCCTTAAAGGGCAAACCCAAGAAATCATATCCTTATGCACCAAAGAAGACGAAGTCGTTACTTTGCCCTTTTTCAGAGTGCTTCGCCCTTCCTCATAATAATGAAACTTGCTCAATAAACTTTTCAACTGTAGCTTATATCATAAGGTACTAACGTAAACTTGCTTATGTCAGAAGAAAGTGGTGTTCAAGCGGTTCGCCCTTGTCCCATGACACCACCAACTACATGCTTCTTGACAAGAGACAAATCCATACTCTAGCCTCCAAGACTTATGCACCAACCACGCCTATTATGAGACATTCTCTCTCTCTCCTCAATTGCCACCTGTACCTAACAGGCCAAAGCATACAAAAGGAAGAATCAACCTTTGAGACAGGTAGCTGAAACTCTGCATCTCTCTCATATTCTTTTTTTCACTAAAAGCTTTTTAGCTGTCTTGCATGAGAAGAGAAATCTCATTCTCCAACAGCCAATTGGCTAAATCTTTACTGACTTGACCGTTGAAAGTTCTTCGCTAGGTGAAAAGCTTGGTCCTCTTGACTGTGTTTTATCTTTGCAAGCTAATTATCTCAAGTCCCAACAATGGAGATCCGGCCCAAATCATCTTGTTTGATCTAGATCCGATTTATAATAATTACAGATATTCTTTAGTCGAATAATTAGGGGTGAGTAAAATCGAACTGAAAAATCAAACCCAACTTACTGATTTGATTCGATTCAATTTAGTTTTTTAAGTGGTTCGGTTTGATTTTTAAAATAGTAAATCAAATTAAATTTTAGTTCGGTTCTTTTACCAAAAAAATTTTGATTTGAACCGAACCAACTGAAATTTTAATATATATATATATATATAGTTTATTAGAATAAAAAGAAAAAAAAATCAAATCGATTAACCAAATCGAATTTTTTCAGTTTGGTTTATGTAAAATATAATTTTGATTTTTTTGGTTTTTCGATTCGGTTCGATTTTGAACTGAATCGACCATTTGCAAGGTCTACAAATAATACATTCATCAAAATTTTTATTGTTAACTGAGTTTAAAAGTGCATTACCAAATTTAAAAATTATTTCATAAGTGCTAAATAATAATTAATTAACTGATAGTAACTAAATACAAATATCAAGTAATAACTAATAAGTAGTTACTACTTATTAATTATTAATTTACTAAGTGCTAACATAAAGTTCTCATTCCTCAAATAGAAAATACATCCATTTACAAAAATAATGAATGTAGCTGATATAAGATTATGAAAAATTACTATTATTATTATTATTATATTGTTATTAATTCATAATAACTCTTTAAAACATGGATAGAAAGTATTAATATATGATATGTGTAAAAATATATAAATTCAAAAAAAAAAAAAATTAAAATATATGTAAATCTAAGTGAAAATAAAATAAAAAGTTGGGTTGAACACTTGTCTAGATTTAAACTTTACAAATTTTTAAGCATTAAGCTAACTCCATTTTACTTGTTATTTAATTTTCTTAAATACTTATTAAGATTTATACAATTTAAAAGCACAAGGTTAATTTAATTTATTTTTTTTTAATTTTTCAATAGCCAAACAAATGATACCCTAAAATCTTTAACCTCTGTTTGAAAACTCGGATTTTGGAAGAATTCAATTCAAATGAATTCTATTTTATAAAATTTTCATATTTGGAGGGAGGTGGTTTATAAAATTGAATTATTATTTTTTTGACAGCACAAAATTGAATTATTTTAGTATAAAGAAAAAATGATTTCAAACTATATAGAAATCATGTTATTTTGTAAAAATTTATCGAATTGAATTCTTTCATTATAAAGAAGAAATTATTTCAAATTAAATAAAAATCATATCATTTCAAAAAAAATTAATTTAATTGGAATTTGATTTATTGTCAAACACACAAATATATATCATAAATTTCTAAAATTTTAATATTATTAGTTATTATAAAATAAATATAAGTAATGAGAAAAATAAAATAATTATTTATTTATGTACACTATCTTTGAAACAAGTCTTATACAATAATTCACTTCAATTCTTTTTCATATAATTGAAATAGAGCCTAACCCTGGATGGTCTAAATAAGTAAAAATCCAAACAGAAGCCCAATATATTAAAATACTGATTTTTGAGCTTTATAATATTTCCAAATTGTTAAATTTAGATGAGCTCATTTTGAACCCCAAAATCAACCATTTAAATTGTTTTTGGACCACTTTTAATTTAGACTTAAATTTTCAATTTTTATTTTGATTTTATTTTATCATATTTTATTTTCTTATGTTATTTTAAAGTTTGTAAGGCGTATATAAGCCTTCAATTATCTTTTAGAGGCAGCTATTAATTTTACAAATCAACTTTACCCTAAATTTAAGAGTTTTGTCTTTGAACGCTGTACATGCTGGTCATCTTTTTATAATCATCATTTTGGATCTTCCATATTTCTTTAACTTGCAGAGAAAAAAAAAAAAAGGAAATGCTGGCCGAACGAGGCTCGAGAATAAATATTCAAATCAAGCTCGAGTTTGGGAAGAAGTTCAAGTCCGATCAGTTGGGCTGCGCCGGGCTCAAGCTTAGCAAAATAATAATAATAATAATCAGTTGAGTTGCGTTGGGAATTCTACTGTGTAAATAAAGTTGGATAACAAAATAATAATAAATAAAGAGAATATAATTTTTAACGTGATTCGACATAAGTTTACGTCCACGGATGAAAGAGATAAAATTTTACTAATAAACTCAAAAGTAGTACAAGATAAAAAAAAAATAATTCTCAATTTCAAAATTTAATACACCCAATATTCTTAACATCTCTTATACAAAATATCAAACAATAAATTATAAAATTAGGACTAAAACTTATTGTAATAAAAGAGAGGGATCACCCAATAATAAGGAAATTACAATGGGTTATCAAAACAAATATATAAATGTAGGAGTGTAAATGAGTCAAGCCGTTCGCGAGTGGTTCGGTGTTCGGTTCGATAAAAACTCATTCGCGTTCAGTTCGTTTTATAAACGAGTCAAGTTTGAACCTTACTTTAAGGCTCGATAAATAAACGAGCCGAGTTTGAGTAAGGTTAAGCTCGGCTCGATTAGACTCGTGAACAGGCTCGCAAAAAGCTCGATTAATAGGCTCGCGAACAGTTTGATTATTATTATTATTATTATTATTATTATTAACTTAATAATATTGGCACTTCAAAAAATATATTTTAATACTTTTATAAAATTTTTGATAATTCAATTTGACTAAAATATATATTCTCCTAATTAAGATAATATAATATTTTCTTAT
>CATKHJ010750330.1:0-18884 GCA_949750685.1 Vernicia montana
CTCGTCCCGCAAAAATCTCCATCCCCCGCAGGATCCCTGTTCTTCGTTTGAATTTATTTTTTTTATCTTATCTTAATTCAATTTTAGATACTTTTAGATAGTGAAATTTAATGTATAAAAATTTAAAAATTAGACTTTAATTAGATTTAAACTCACAATATATATATATATATATATATATATATATATATATATATATATATATATATATATATATATATATATATATAGATTACTAATTTTTTTTTATTTATAAAATTCATAAATAATGGCTGAAAAATAAGAATAAATTTATTTAGAAAATGTTAACAGATTCAGACATATAAAGTATCAACCAAATAAAATTAAAATGTAAATTCACCTAATATATTAAAAATTTTCTGCAATTTTATTTAATAAAACATTAAAAAATTCAGCATACATAAAAGTATAAGAGTATTTAAATAAATTTCTTTAGAGTTGTCATTATGTGAGAGAATTATAAAGAGTGAGTGATAAAATTAAAAATCTTAATATATATATATATATATATATAACTGAGTAATATATTTTTTATATTAGAAATAATTATGTAAATATAATATCGAGTCCCCATGGAAACGGGGATGGGGATCCCCGCGGAGTGGGGAATACACTCCATGTCCCCGCCTCATCTCCGTTAATGGGGAAGAAATATTCCTCATCCTCACCCACACTCTCATGGAGATAAAATTTGAGAAATTCCCGTCCCGTTAGGAGCAAATTTTCACAGAAAACGGAAATTTTTCGCCCCATTGCCATCACTAGTTAGAGGTGAGAATGATTGAACCTAACACCTCTTAAAAGTTTATAACTGTAATTATCAAACCCTTAAATAATTTTGTTTGCATGTTATAATTATTTATATGCTCGAAATAATTACTAGTAAAATATTTATATTTTTCCTTTTTTTAAATTGTAAGCAACTTATATATAATTGAGAAAAATATATATTATTTCGGGAAAAAAAAAACTCCATCATTTAGATCATAAAATCTTTTCTTGTCGGTTGGTAAAGTTCACCTTTCTTTTCTTTTTTTAATTAATTTAATAAAATTGATCTTTTAACGTATTATTATTATTATTATTTTATTTTAATCTCTTTGGCTGATGTTTTTTATTTGATATTTTGTTTCAGCAATGTGCTTAATTGATTTCCATACTAACTGTTTTGAAGACATTATGTTTCTAAAGATTTTGAGATTTAAACTTTAAATGTGGTGATTGAGATCTTCTCATGTTTTGCTTAATATGATAGGTTATGTTAAGTGAATCTACATTTTATGTTATAAATGGAGGGCCATGATTAAATTTCATAATTATTAATTATAAAAATTGCAATATTTTATTTTTTACTTTCACATTAAACCTATTAACATAACAAACCTAGCTGATATTAATTAATTAAGGAAATTAATTAAGCACATTGCTGAAACAAAATATCAAATAAAAAACATGAGTCAAAGAGATTAAAATAAAATATTAATAATTCGTTAAAAGAATAATTTTATTAAATTAATTAAAAAATTCTGTTAAAAATTAACTAAAAAAAGAAAAAGAAAAGAAAGGTGAATTTAACCAACCGACAAGAAAAGATTAATTGATGGTGATCTAAAGTAAGGAAATTAATTAAGCACATTGCTGAAACAAAATATCAAATAATTTCAATCTGAATTTTTAAGGAAAAATATGAAAAATAAAAAAAAAATCTTTGTTCCTTCAAAACATGTATTTTGGTGCATGAAATATGTAATTTGGTCTTGGAATAGTATTAATCTATGAATATGAGTACAAGTTCCTTTTTTTAAATTTTTTTTTCTTTACAATTCCATTTAAATTTCCTAGGTTTAATCATTAATGTATGTGCAAAATCTTTTTTTTTATTTTTTTTATTTTGAGATTTTGCACTATGTTTAACATGATTAAGTAGGTAGTAGTATTTTTTTTTTTTTTTTTTTTGCCTTTATTCTAAATTTTTATGCTCGTGAATTGAAGAAATCTTTGTTCCTTCAGAAGAAAGGTTTTACTCATGAAATTAAGAATCTGCCAGTTCATTTTCATGTGTTTGGCTGAGTTTTTTTTTTTTTATTCAAGGTGAGATTCCAAATTTTTTTCTCTGATTAAACAAAAAAATTTCAGCCGGTTTTGCTCTCAACCGATCCAACCAAGTAAAGTATTTTCAATTTTCAAGACATAACAATAAATCACCCAACTTTCTCACAATTCAGTATATAAACCCACCCACTTCTATGGAATAAAAACGATATCAACTTGCAAAAGAAGTAGAGAATTTTGAAGTTATCGTCAATGAGCTCACAAAGTATTGATTTGATAATTAAGGAGAGTAATATTTTTGCGTTACTTGAGCATTTAAATTTTAAAAAATAACACTAAATTTGAAATCTGATTAAAACTTAAAACACATGGAAAAACTACAATATCATAATAAAGCCAATGTTTGAGAATATTTTTCAATGAATATAACTGCAATATTTGATGTGGAGAAATGATATCTAAAAATGGTTACTTTATTTTTTTATTTTCAGCATTTAAAAAAAAGAGAAGAGGATGAAGACGAAGGTAAAAAAAGAAAATTGAAGAAAGAGAAAGAACAAAGTGACAAAAGCAATTTTCTAAATTCACGTGCATAAAATTTAATTTTTTTTATTTTTGATAAAAAAAATTATTACGCGTCATAATTTATTGTTTAAATTAAAAATTTTAGTTAAAATTACAGTGATATTATATAATTTCTCGTAAATTAGATCAAGTATGTAACTGTTTTTTTTTTTTAAATCTTCAGTTAAAAAAAATAAAACTTTCGGAGAATTCAAGTTTAAGAAGAGTTAGTACAAAAAAGACAATTCAATTTAATTAGCTTCTCAGTTTGCCGTGTGATGATGTAAACTTTTCGCTTTGAAATGGTATTCCTATGTTAAAACGTGCAACATGTAAAACGTGTTGCACGTTTCACATGTTGATGTTAATCAGATGTTGTCCAATCAAAAATAAAAATTAAGAGAATAATATTTAACTGTAAAAGAAAAAATATACTGTATATTTTTAATACAACAAAAAAATTTTAAAAAAATTTATAATTAGCATGTAAAACTCATTAAATACCCAAAAACATTCTAAACTATTCACTTATAAAAAAAAAATTCTAAATTATTCAATCATTAAGCCAAACCTCATAAAGGAATAAAGGGTTTGGCAAAAATAAATAAATAAATAAATAAAGGAAGAAAGGGTAACAACTGAAGCATACAATGGATATCTCCTTTTCAGAAGCCCGACCAGACCACGTTCCGGTAAGTAAACACGGAGTACCTAACCCAAAGTTCTCCAACCCAGGGACCAATTTTGGTGGCCTTTCCCAGCTGAAAAGGAATCAAAGGCAACTAAATTACTGCAATTATAAATGAAAAATTAGAAGCTGAAAGAAATGAAAATGACAAACTAAAGAGATAACCTTCAAGGTCCTGTCCAACCAAATATTGAGTATAATCCAGCCAAAGATCACTTGATATAGGAAAGTCAGTAATAGTACGTTCGTATAACACTTGGACCCGGGCTGGCTCGCTGCAGACCCTTTTTTTTTTTTGGGGAGGAAATTACAATGACTGTCCAATTTTTTGTTTTTGTTACAAAAATACTCTCCCTATAAAAATTTAATTTTTCTACCAAATTTTTCTACAACTTTCTTTTTACTTTATAATCTTTTTAATTTATTTTACTTAACTTTTTTACTTTATTTATTAAAAGGGTTGACCCAAAATTACTTTACCCATTCTTTCTTTCTTTTCTTTTCTTTTTTTCTTTACTTTAAATTGTTACGTGACTCTATGTTTATTTCTCTCTTTTTTTTTTTTCGATTTTCTTTCATTTTTTCATCTATTATTTATTGCTTAAAATTTTTAGTTGTTTTTCACTTCTCCTTCAACTTCGTATCTTATGTGTTATATGCAAGTGTTATATATATATATATATATATAACAAATTAGAGGGGAGAGAGATCTTTGTTAAGAGATGAAACTCAAATTGAAGTATGAAAAAATTAAGACGGATTCAATAGTCAAAATAGCTTTGCTCATTTTGATGTTGTTTTTAACCTCTATAAATGCAAACAAAGGAAAAAAAATTGAAAGAAATAAGCTCTTGCAATTGAAGAGGCTACAAAAAAGTGAGAATTTTACAATCTCTCTCTGAAACAAAATAAATAATAAATAATTAAAAAAATGAACTTTTTCTTTCTAAGGCTCTTTCACTCTCTCTTATGTAAAGAGCTAGACCTATGGGGGCTTCAAGCCTTCAATAATTTCATCAAATGTGCACAGTGTTATGAAGAGTTGATTTTTGTTTTTTTAAATTTTAAATTTTTTTTATAAAGACGAATAAGAGTTTTAATTTTTGAATAAAATTAAATAATATTAAGTCTAAATGTATAAATATTAGTCTTTTGTTTATAAAAAACATGTTTGAATGTAAGTCTGTTTGAATATAAATTTAATAAATTCAGAATATACTACGAGTATACTATTTATATACTTGGAATAAACTTGGAGTAAACCATTTCCTGGTACTTCTCCTTTTGCACTTCCTTTATGTATTTAATGTTGTAGTTTTATATACTGCTTAAGGCATACGTGAGTTACATTTATGTCATAAAAAATTATTTTAATAATATAACAACTTGATAATTATATTTAACAAATATATTTTATATTATATTTTTCTTTTTTCATAAAAAAAAATCATAGTTTTAAATTGAATTAAATTTATGTGCACAGTCATCAAATCAACTTAATTGCTTATTTCACCAATAATATATAGTAGGTGAAAAGAACCAATAAATTATAGGAATAAAGTTTTTTTAATATAAATATTGTTTATTGAATTTGTTTATATTTTAATTTTAATTTTGATGATGATTATCAGTAAAAAAAAAAATGTTAATGATGCTTTTTTAAAGAAAAAGGTTGAGGGTGTCAAGTCTCCAAAAAAAATTAAAGCATATAATTCTGATATATACTTAAAATATACTAGTTATATACCTAATATATACCTAAAATATATTAGTTATATACTTAAGATATAATATTTACTGTGAATCTTCAAAACTGTTTGTTATTTTTTTTAAAATTTTTTTAGAATATAATTTTTTTTATCTAATACATACTTGATGTATTCTTGTTATATACTTATATTTTTTGTAGTACTCAATATCAAAAAAATTTCAAAGATATATATCAAATAAACACAATATAAACACAAGTTAATCAAATTCACTAAAATGTATACCTATATGTACCCTAGATATACTTTGTTTCATAGGTTTGCTGAAAAATAAGTAGTTTCATTGTTTTCATGCAAGTTTTAATTAGATATGAAATTCAATTTTCATCTTTTAAAACTTTCAAGTTGGTAAAAAAATCATATAATCTCTTCGCAGTTTAAATAATTTTAATGCAATGATAGTTAAACAACATAAAAATCTACTGAAATATATTTATCAAATTTAAATTATCTTTGAAATAATTGAAGAATTGAGTTTTTTTTCAACCCAACTGATTGTTTCTTAAAAAAAAAATACAAATTTTTTCGATTTTGTTTAGCTTTTTCGCTTCAAAATCCTTATCAATAGTTTTGTGATACTTGTTTTTGTTGTTTTTCCATTTTTTAAAGAGATTTGGTAGATTTTTTATGTTATTTTTGGTTTTTGATAAAAGTAGCGTAAAATTATAGAAAAGGAGGAAGGGAGCATATATTTGTAAAATTTCCAACTTGGATGTATTTTTGTAAACTTACTCCCTTTTTTTTTTTTTTTGAATATTTTTTAATTTTTCTTTTGAATATTTTTTTAATTATTTAAAAATTTAATTTTTTTAAAATTTTAATATTTTTTATTACTTAAAAATATGAAGTGAGCCATGCTTTTTCACTTTACTAAATTTAATTAACAGTGTTAAAATAATTAATGGAGAAAGTTTCAAATTGACCCAAATTTAAAGTTTAAGGGACTAATTAGACCAAAAAAAATTTCAAGACTCACATTGAACTTTGGATAAAATTTAGGTCTCAAATTGGATCTTTCCCTTTCTTGTTGGTTTCCACTTTGGTTGGTTTTGAGACCCTTTTCCTTAGCATTTTTTTTCCTGCAGTGTTCTTGGCTTATTGTTCCTAATTTATTCCTTTGCTTTTATATATATATATATATATATAATCTTTTAAAAACTAAGAAGGGTAAGATAATTCATTTGAGTAAAAAATTTAATAAAAAGTGTTAGAAATTATTATAGAAATGCAAGTATCACCCACCTTATTAAAACATTTTCTACAGTTCAAACATAGATTTTTGTATTCAACTAACCAAATGATTGAAAAGAAAAAAAGTCATTACTTGAAGTAAAACTATGCCGTTTTGTTACTTGGTCCTAACACCCTTAAGTGGAACACAACTCAGCAACTATGTGAAAAAAAAAAATGATAAAAGAGCATACTGAAATTAAAATTAAAATTTTTAACACTTAATTATTTTAATTATTTGACAATACTTTTTTTAAAAATCTCAATTAAATTTAAAATTACTTAAATGATAAGTCAAAATTATTAAATTAAAATTTACACTAAATATAATAAATAATTAGATTTTTCAATTTTTTTAAAATTTAAAAATTATACTCCCTCTGGTTCTCAATAACTGTCTTTTTATAAAAATGTACTTAAATTAAGAAAGTAATAAATTAGAAATAATTTCAAATCAAATAGACTTATATACCCTTAATTTGACTTTCATCAAAATTTTACCAATAACACTCATTTGAAAAAAGAGAAGAGTTGACAATAAGAGTAAATTTGAAAAAAAAAAAAAACAATTAATGTTACGTTGAGTTTGTAAAATGATAATTATATTGAAACAAAATCACTTTTCTAAAAAGACAGTTATTGAGAATCGGATGGAGTATCACTTATTTTATTCAGTACTTAAAAATTCAATATTTAAATTTTTAGTACTTAATTTTCAGTTTTATTAAATATCACTTATACTGAAATTATTAGCATGATAAGGAAAAAAAAAAAAAAAAAAAAGCAATTAAGGATTCGAACATATGTGGCCAAATCAATTTAGACAATTTTGTAAATGAATTAAAGTGAAATTACTAAATACTATTTATAACAACAATGGAACCATTGAACGTTAATGTATTTATTATATAGATCTTTAATTTTTTTTCTTTATTATAGGTAGGGACGTTCATAATTTGTGGAGATCCTCAACCACAAATAACATAAAGAAATATCAATGTCATAGTCATCAGAGGTCCATGGTAGGTTTTTTTTTTTTTTTTTTTTTTTTTTTTTTGCACCAAGAGGTCCATGGTAGTTTGAACACCAGAAACTCTAAACCTAGGTAAGCCATATCCTAGGCATGGTAATCTTGACTTTTTATGGGACACCATGACTAGAGTTGGGAGAGATTTTTTGGATGATGATAAAATAAAACCCACATAATAGGTTATTCTTGTGTTATACAAAGTAGTATCATGTGAATGTTAATCATTTTTAAAGAAATAATATAAATTCTCTTATTTATAAAAAAAAATCAAATGAAATATATGTAATTAGTTTATTTTAATAACTCTCATTAAATTTACGAAAGTTCTCAATATAATAGTTAATAAGACATATAAAATAATACAATATTAAGTGGAGAATTAATCAAATTAGAAAAAAAAAATTTAGTAAGTATATATACGATAATACTCAGAATTGAATCCCCTCCGCTAGTACTTTAAAAAAAAAAAAAACTTAATACAAATTACATTTTACTTCTAAAATAAGTCCACTAATTTTTAAATTAAGTATTGTTTCTTTAATTTCTAAGCAAATGGGTTCCCCTCTATAGATCATTTTGTTTTGTTGGATTTAGGTTTTTTTTTTAGTAAAAAAGAAGAGAGCAATAAGACGCACTAAAAAATCCTAACTAGATTGACACGTGATTTTTATTTTTATTTTTTTCCAAAAGCCAATTGCATCACGCAAACTCTAGGACATGCTAAAGAGTACCTTTCATATAATTAAATATGAAGAGTAGGATATATAGCTTTTTAGTATTAAAATTTTGTATTATATTTTAAATTGGTATTAAATTTTTAATTTTTTTTTTAGTGTCAAAATTTTATAATATATTTTAAATTGATACTAAATCTTTAATTTTTTTTCTTTTTGGTACCAAAATTTAAATTTTTCTTTTAAAAAATGATACCCATTGAAAATTCGATTGCTAACGTGAATGCCAGAATGCTATCCTGATGTGATTAGGCAGTGACGTGAATGCTTAGTGTTAAATTGATGTAGCGTTTTAGCGTCCATGTCAACAAAATTTGATTGGATTATTAATAGGTACCATTATCTTTAAAATTTTGGTACTAAAATAAAAAAAAAAATTAAAAATTTAGTATCAATTTAAAATATAGTGTAAAATTTTAGTACTAAAAGAATTATTTACCCTTTGAAGAGTACCTTTCAAAAAAAAAAAAAAAAAAATTAAGGCATATGTTTATTTCCTGTTTCCATCCATTCACTTAAAAAAAACATGTTAAACGAGTTCATTGATCATTCTTCATTATAAATACTTCCACTTTCCCACGAAAATTATCATTAAACATTAAAAAAAAAAGTCGTTCTTTTAATCTCTTCTCTCTTAATAACCACACACACGCACGCTTATTGGCATGGCTTGCAATATCCAAATCCAAACTTCTTTGTATAATCGTCAAGTTGAAAATTTATCTCCATCCATTAAGCTTATGCCATCTAACAGAAGAACTGGCAATACCCATTTAGTTTATGCTAAAATTTTGACCAAGGAAAGTCCCCAATCCCCAAAATTTGAAGTTACAAATTACAGATCATTTGGGATAGAGACACAAGTTCCAGTTAATCTACCAATGAAGACCACCACCCCAGGAAAATTTGGAAAGTTTGGAGGGAATTATGTGCCCGAGACTCTAATTGCATGCTTGAGGGAGCTTGAAATTGAATTCATCTCTGTTTTACAGGACCCCGTGTTTCAGGTTAGTCGATCACTGCTTATTATTATTATTATTAATTATATAGTTCCAACAGGAAAAATAAAATTATAGGTCAGGCGAACAAGACTTTTATTATAAAATTTTACATTTCTAACGTTCAGCCTCAACTTATGATAATGTCTAGTTCTGATTAGATTTGAACTTATAATTTTACAGTTTTAAACTTATATGAGATTTTAAGCTTAACTTAGAGATGGTATATATATGTAGGAGGAACTTGAGAGAGCATTAAGAGACTATGTAGGAAGAGAGACTCCTCTATACTTTGCAGAGCGGTTAACAAATCACTACAAGAATAAAGATGGACAAGGACCAGAAATTTACTTGAAAAGAGAAGATCTTAACCATTGTGGAGCACACAAGATGAATAATGCGATTGCTCAGGCGATGATTGCCAAACGCATGGGCCTAAAAAGTATTGTGGCAGCCACCGGTGCTGGACAACATGGCGTTGCAACTGCTGCTGCTTGTGCTAAGCTTTCCTTGGAGTGTACTGTTTTTATGGGCACTAGTGACATGGAAAAGCAATCCTCAAATGTACTCTTGATGAAACTGTTAGGAGCCAAGGTACTCTTTTACTAATTATATTGTGTAAGCATGATTCTCATAGTTAAATAACAGTTTTGGCAATTTTTTTTAAAGGATCATGCAATTATATATTTAAGTATTGAATTTGTGAATTGTTTATTAGGTTAAAGCTGTAGAAGGAAATTTCAAAGATGCAAGTTCAGAGGCAATAAGAGAATGGGTGGGGAATTTAGAGAGAAGCTACTACTTGACAGGTACAGTAGTTGGGCCACATCCATGTCCAAGTATGGTTCGTGAGTTTCAGTCAGTGATAGGCAAAGAAACAAGGAGACAAGCAATGGAGAAATGGGGTGGGAAGCCAGATGTTCTAGTTGCCTGTGTAGGGAGTGGATCAAATGCATTGGGGTTGTTCCATGAATTTATTGGAGATGAAGAAGTAAGGTTGATTGGAATTGAAGCTGCTGGATTTGGTTTAGATAGTGGGAAACATGCTGCTACTCTTGCTAGAGGAGACGTGGGTGTGTACCATGGTGCCATGAGCTATTTGCTCCAAGATGGGGATGGCCAAATAATAGGCCCACATTCTATTGGCGTAGGGTATGTTTTTTTTTTTTTTTTTGCCAAATATTGGCGTAGGGTATGTTATTGGCCAAAAATCAAACACCATCCATTTATACATATATAAGTTTTTTAAAGAAATAAACTATCACTATCAAGGATCATGCATTTATTTTGTAATCTTGGGGCTGACTACGTACCATCCTTTTCCCCATGGACCTCTATCACCGTGTAAATATGCATCACGTGTATATATTAAAAATCATGCTTTAAAAAAAAAATTAGTTAAAAATTCTAATTTTTATCACTACCATTGTCAGTTAATTAACTTTTCTTTTTTATATTTTATTACACCCTATAGGTTGGAATATCCAGGAGTTAGTCCAGAACTAAGCTTTCTTAAAGATACAAAACGTGCAGAATTTTATTCTGCTACAGATAAAGAAGCTGTAGATGGTATGTATATGACCCGAGTTAATGGAAATTATATAAAACAATTATAATTACCAGAATTGTATACTAATTATGGTTACATATTGCTTGCAATGCAGCATATGAAAGGCTATGCAGATTAGAGGGAATATTTCCATCTTTGGAGGCATCTCATGCATTGGCATTTCTGGAGAAACTTTGTCCTACTTTAACCAGTGGCACTAAAGTCGTAGTAAATTGTAGTGGCCGTGGAGATAAAGATGCTGCAACTGTCTTAAACTACAAACAAGATTCAATGGAACAATAGGATGCCAGTTTCTAAATAAATAATTGTAGAAAATTAAGCAATTACTTTTAATTTGTGGGAATATGATAAAAGACTAAAATATATCAAGAATCTAATCACAGCTATTGAATTCAATCCTCAAGAAAAGGGGAAGCCTTTGAGGCATAGAGTGGGAACAAGTCATGGCAATTTTATTCACTTCTTATGAGATATATGTAATTTTTGTTTTTTGGCTGTTTTTTAGTTTCTGTTAACTTATTTTCTTATTCGGTGTATGGCTTTTTAGCCAAATTCTATGTATGACTTCTTAGTCAATCTCTGTACTCTAATTATGCTTACATCTTAAAGCACTTTTAATATAAGCTAACTTATTTATAAAAAAATATATATATCAAATTGCAAGAACAGCTACTGTGGAAGAAGGGTTATTTTAATTAGTTAATTAATTTAGATTATAGTGTAAGGAAGAGGAGATTACCCCAATTATGTAATCCAAAGCCCAATGGACCTCACAATAAACAAATATATATGTAAAGTATGAAAATAAAAGTTTAATATACTATAAATTAATATTTAGCAATTATGACATATGCCTGACTTTCCCGCCTCAATTTTGATTGTATTTGGACAATGCAAACAAATAAAACAAAGTAATCAAATAATTAAACTATCAATTATAACCAACATAATAATTATATTAATGAAAATAGAAATCTCTTAGCAAAAAAGCTTCAAACTTTGAATTCTTTACAATTAGGTAAAGGTTTAATTGAAATCTATAATAACATGAAATTCTTTATCATTCTTTACAATTAGATAAAGGGTTCATTTATATCTATAAAATGCAATTCTTTATCCTATCAAACATGATGAATGATTCAAGCTTTTCTCAATCTTTTCTCAGGTCTGCATTTAACATGCACTATAGGACCTAACAGAGACCTGTCAGCAATAGATCCATCATTGTTGGGTACATTCAAGTACACAGCTCCTTTGTACAGCCAATCTTCAACTTCATGATTATAATAATCTTCAAAAGCTTCATAACATAATGCACAAACCCTCTGATTCTCTTCTGCAGGAACATCCAATTCTTCATCTCTCTTCATCTCAACTTTAGTTCTATCATTACTTTTCACGAACGCATTAACTTCATTATTAGCCAATGCTTCCAAGCCCATAAGCCACATATCTGAACTTACAAAAAAATCCCGAGAACGCTTTTGATTCTTAGTTTGCTGCTTAACTATCCGATTCTGTCTAACATGCCAGTCCATATGATTACTATGCTCTTTTTGAATCTTGAATCTTTTTCCACATGTTGTGCATTGTCTTGGGAGATCAAGATATAATGCATTTATTACATATTCATATCGCATTTTAAGCTTGGCTGCACTGAATTCAACTCCAATATTAGCAAGAGTAGGAGGCAATTGGGTATTAGACTTTATTTGTGATTGTGATAGATCACATAAGGGCGCCAGCAAGTTTACTCTGTTGGGAACAATGTTGATCAACAAAGGCCCCTGTTTTGCAAACCTTGAACAAATATCCGGTGGTAAAGACGAAGGATTAAAGGTAAAATTTTGGTTTTCCAAAGGTTTTGGAGGTAGAATTTTTGGAGCATTATGAATTGGGAAAGGAACCGATTTGTTTGAACAATTAGAATTGCAGATGGACAAAGGAACAGTGTGATTCAACGGTGAAGAATGAAACTGATTTGGGTAAGGTAAGTGGGGCAAACTAAGAATTTTGTGGTGGTGAAGTTGGTTACTTGGAACACTCCTTGCTCTCTTTAGCAAAGGCATGGTGGATTTACAGTAAAGCAAAAGAAATTTGTAGGAATTGTAAAGGCAGGGAATTGTCTTTATATACAGTTTAATTTCTTCTTCCTTCCTGTAAAAGGAATTCCTTTTCCAGATCTTAATAGGATTAATTAGTTTTCATAATCAGATTAAGAATACTAATTCCTAGTCAGATCAGGTTATTATTAAAATAAAACTTAATTTTTGTTCATAAAAATATAAATTATTTTTAACTTTAAAATTAATAAAATTTAATTTGATTATTTTTAAAAATAAAAACCTTCACTAAATTTAATTTACTAATTTTTTAAATTGATTATTACAAGTTTTAAGTATAAAAATAAAATGAAAGTTTTTTTTTCAATTTAACCAGCAAAACAAGTCGTAATGTCGTATACAATTAAAAGAAGGAAATTGCCTCAACCCGGTGAACTGGAAAAAAAAATTAAATTTACATACCCAAAATGTACATGATATTTAATTAAAATAAAATAATTTTTATTATATACTTATTTATGAAGAAGAAAGCGTATATAGGTATATTCTTAAAAAAAAAAAATAGGTAAAATTATAAAAATGGTGTCTCAACTTTTTGATTTTTATTGTTTTGGTGTCTCAATATTTTTTTTTTTTCAATCAAGTGCTTGAATAATTTAATTACTAGTTAATTAAATGCTTTTGACCGATTAAAGACTGCCGAAGTGCTTAGTCAGCTAAATTTGGCCTACTCATCATGCCACATTAGTTAATACATACAAAATAATTAAAATACCCTAAAAAAAATTAAAGGAAAGGACAAAAGAGTCCTTATCATCGTTGGAGCTCTTTGATTACCATTAAAAATAGAAATTGAGGATTCAGGTTTTTACTTTACTAATTTTTCTCTAAGTAAAAAAAAAAAAACATTGAAACTTGGTCTTGTGATTCTAAGAATACAAAGCAAATCTAATATAATGCTCGTTAATGATAATGTAAATCGAAGATCATTTGGTCGATTATGAAGATTTATATAGTGTTTTGAACTACTCTAAGTAAAGAAAGGTAACCCTTGAGCTGTGTTATCTTCTTGTTGTTTTATTCATTGTATGATTAGATGTGATTAAGTTACATTATGAGTGGATCACTTGATTTTTATAATGCATATTGAAAATCTCAAGTAAATGGGACTGATGTAAGTTCCTTTTGTCCTTTTCTGATTTTTTTTTTTTTTTTTTTTTTTGTGACAGTATAGAAAAGGAGTTGTATATGCTGGATGTTTGGTGTGGTGGCCTTTTTCTTATAGGTTGTGGTCAAACTTAATATGTGGGGGGTTATAAGTTTGAGATGGAAATAGACATTAGCAATTTTGTCTTAGTGTTCTAGAAGATAATCTGAAGGATAAAATGAAAAATTTATTGAGAAGGTCCACTTCAAGAAACCTAAATTACCTTTGGTACATGGGTTGATGCTTTTGTGTGAGGGACCATTGCTACTTTGATAGAGATACTAAAAAAAGAGAATAAGCTTGAACTGTATCTAGAGCATAATTTTGACAGAGTTAGTGCAGTAATTGAAGGTGAAAGTGGTGATGTTAGGAAGAAAGATAGTAAAGAGGATGTTATTTAGGATTTAACAGTTGAAAATGTGGTTAATAGCATTAATGATTCAACAGTTATTGGTACAGAAGAAAAGGGCAGGGCTGCAGGTGTGGTTGTTGAGGAAGAATTTAATATAGAGGTTAGATGTGAAGTAAATGAGAGGGTAAATGAAGGTACTGATGGATCTGCAACTCAAGCATCTTTGTATGAAGAAATCAATGCAATTCTAGGAAGTTTGTAGAAAGTGCAGGTTGAAGCAGAGTTTGACGATGACTTATTAGAATCAATACCAGAAGAAGTGCTTAGAGGGGAGAGAGGGGCAAATGCAAGTGAACCTGTGAATGTAGATGTGCAGGTTGAGAATGAAGTTACTAATGAGCATGAAGCTGCAGATGAAGAAGAAAGAGGAGAAAGTGAGGATGAAGAAGATGTTTTAGTTGACTGATTAGGATTATGAGGAGTTACAAAAAGCAAGGAAAGCTTTGAGGAATTCTAGAAATAGAAGAATAAGAGCTCATATCAACAATAATCAGTTTGAGAGTGAAACTGAAGCTTCTGGTGAAGCTTACAACCAAGATAATACTGTAAATGAGGGTAGATTTGCCCCAAGATTGTATTCTCGCTTACTGGATGAAGAGCAAAATAGAAAAGGTAATGTGGATGCAAGCATAGAAAGTGATGATGACAATTGTAGTTTTGAAAGTACAGATGGTTCAGATGATGACCATGCCATAAGAAGAAAAAGTAGATTTCCTGCATTTGATCCAAAGGCTGACAAAATCACATTTTGTCAGGGCATGATTTTTAGAGGGACTAGTAAGTTTAAAGAAGTGGTGACAAGGTATTCTGTTCAGGAGCAAAGGGAAGTGAACATCATTAGGAATACAAATTTGCAAACTAGGATGAAATATGCAAAAAAGACTTGTCCTTTGACCATTTATGAAGCTAGAGACAATGCTGCTAATTATTTTCAAGTGAAGACCTATATTGATGAGCATAATTGTCCAATAACAAGCAAGAATAAGAGGGTCATAACTAAATGGTTGGCAAGAAATTATTTACACAAGTATAAGTGCATTGAAGCAATGAAGTTAATTGATTTGAAGAATTTAGTGAAGGCTGATTTGAAGGTGGAAATGACTTTAACACAACTTAGAAGGGCTAAATTGCTAACAGTGGAGAAAATGCAAGGAGATTTAAAAGATGAATATGCTAGGCTATAGGACTACTTAGATGAGATTAAGAGGTCTAACCTAGGGAGCACAACAAAGATGAACATTGAAAGATCACTTCCAGATCAGCTGCCTGTATTTCAAAGTCTTTACATTTCTTTTGATTGTCTTAAGAAGGGCTTATTAGGAAGTTGTAGGAAAATCCTTGGGCAAGATGTGTGTTTTTTAAAAGGCAAAGTTAAGGGTGAGGTACTTGCAGCTGTAGGAAGGGATGGGAACAACCAGATATTCCTTGTTTCATGGAATGTTGTTATTAAGGAGAACATCATTACATGGAATTAGTTTTTTGAATTGCTAGCAAAAGATTTAGACTTGAAAGATGATTCTAGATGGACAATTATCATTGATCAACAAAAGGATTGAATTTCATTCTCAATTCTTAATAATTATTCCTGACAATAATAATGCTAGCAAATGCTTAATAGGTTTGCATAAATTATGATACTTAACTGATACTTTTATACTTCTATATTGCTTATTGATTCAAGGATTACTCGGTGTTGTTCGGAATTTATTGCCTATGGCAGAACATAGTATGTGTTGTGCTAGGATTTACATGCTAATTAGAGGAAGAAGCACAAGAACAAGGATCTTCAGAAGCAATGGTGGATGTGTGCAAAATCAAACAATATGACTGACTTTGAGAAAAATATGAAAGAAATGAAGAGACTGACTCCACAAGGATTTGAAGACATGCTCAATACACATCTAAGGCATTGGTGTAGGGCATATTTCAATATTGAGGTAAAGTGCGATATTTTTTATAACAATTTAATTGAGGCTTTTAATGGCATGATTGTTGATTTTAGGACACAAAATATTTATTCAATGTTAGAGGACATTAGGAAGTTGGTGATGAGAGATAATAGGAACCATTATGAGAGATGGTTGTGTGACTTTGGTCCTAGAATTAGGAAAAAACTTTATGACAGTTGTGTTGAAAGCACAAACTGTCAATTGATGTGGACTGGTGACAATGGGTTTGAAGTTGAGTACAATGGTGATACCTATATAATTAATTTGAAGAACAAGACTTGTCCTTGTAGGGGTTGGGAGTTGACATGAATTCCCTGTCATCATGTTGTTTGTGCTATCCACCACATTGATAACAATCATGAAGACTATATGCATGAATGTTATAGGAAGGATATGTACAGAAAAGTCTATGCACATATGATGGGAGGCTTAAATAGCCAGAAATTTTGGAGTGAAAGAGTAGTTGATCCACCACAACCCCCATATAACTTAAGAATGCCTGGAAGACCTAAAAGAAATAGACTAAAAGAAGTTGGGGAAGGTAGCAACAGGTACAAAATGTATAGGGCTGGTAGGAAAATGACATGTTAAGTTTGTTATGAGACATGACATAACAAAAAGACATGCCATGCACTTAAACAGCAAAAGTTAACTCCAGTTTCTAGTCAAGAAGTTCAGTTTGAGTCAGCAGACATTGATCCAGGTTCTCCTGCTCCAAATGTCAGGAATATACCTGAAAAGCTACCTGTGAGTAATGTTTTGAACTATGAGTATTTGTTGTTATTGTACTTCGACAGCTACTCAAAGTTACTTACATTTATGTTATGTGTCCTTTGAATTTGCAAGTTATTCACAGAAATAATGATGCAAGAGATGCTAATATAGACACAACTGTTAATAATGGGTCAAATGTTAATGATGGCACCACAATTGATAGTCAAGATCAGGTATAGATCAGTATTTCTGCAATTTTGGGACTTAAATTTGAAGTTTTAGTGTTTACTAATACTTTGATCATTGAGTTGTGTATTGCTCTTTATTATTTGTATTATGAAGGGCTTCAATGCAACCCAAGCATCAAATGAAAGAGGTCAAATTTCAACACCATCATTAAGCAATAATGACATATCATAATTATATGCCATTAGTTACAAAAGAAGGAAACCTAATTATGTGGAAGCTAATCAACCTATATTGAGACCATGGAAGCCACCAAGTTTTTCAAAACCTCCATGTGGCTATAAGTTGTACACATATTTGAGAACAAACACACAAATTATAAATATAAGCTTACTGCACACATTAGTAGTTACAATATATATTTGTATGGTTGTGTCTGTTTGGATGTGCTAAAATAATTTTAAAAAATGGTAATGGTGATGTTTGTAGCCACAAACAAGAAATGAACAAGTAATATCCATTAGGGGCATAAGAAAAGTGGAAAATGAGCCTGAACCTTCATTAATGACAGAAAAAAGACAAGGATTTATGAAGAGGGGAAAGAAATTCATAACATCAAGCACACTTAAGGTAATATTTAACAAACTATGTTTAGTTTAAGTTTTATAACTTGTGATTGTTGCTTATATGTGTGTGTGTGTATTGAATCATATTACAGGCTAACATGCAAAGAAAAATCAATGAGAAAACATCAAAAAGAAAAGTGGCAAGTAGTTCAAGTAACACAAATAATGTAGACAAAAGTGATGGTGGTGCTGCTAGCCAGAGAAGAGGAAAAAGGGCACATCATGGTAGGACTACAGAATGCCAGAACCCACCAATTTCAACACAAGAGTCTAATGCCAAGAAGGAGTTTTAATTTAATGGAGAATGCCTGTAGTTTGTTATTTTTGTGAACAATTAATGTGAATTTAGTATATGTAATTTTGACCAAGCTAACTTAGATTTGGTGCTTATTGCAACTGCCAATATATTTTTTGCAAGAATAACATATTGTGAACCCTTTATTTTATACCCCCTACATGTAGTTGGACCTAAAAAACCTTTGGCGAAAGTGAGGTGATGAACCGGAAGAAGAACAGACCAAAACGGGCCCGAAAATCGAAAGCGAAAGTGCGGTTGCCACAGGTCAGCTCTGCAGTACCGTAAAGCCTACCTGCAGTTGCCGCAGGTGGCCCCTGCGGTACCGCAAAGCTAATTTGCTGCAACCAAATGCTGCCGCAGGATACCGCAGAGGCCCTGTGCAGCAGCGTGTTCTGGATGCGCGAATCCCACATTGGAAAACGCACCAAATTGTCCCCAGGCCCTTCCACTATATATTCAGGTCCTCCCACTCATTATTCTTCACCTCATGATTACTCCTAAATCCCTTGGCTTGCTTGATTAGCCTTTGCATCAAGCGAACCATCCCCTTAAAGTTTGGTCCGCCAAAGAATGAGCTTCCTAGTTTTAAAATTTTCTTTTCTTTTTCTTTTGGTTTTATTTTTTGCTTTGCTACTGCTCCTTGCTTTGCAAAGCAAATTGGGTTGTGACTTCCCGAGCCGATCCTCTCCTCGCCATCCGAGGCAAACCCGCCGCCAAGTCTCCGAAGTCGCTCAAGCACAAGGTAAGCTTCTTTTTTCTTTTCTTTATTTAAT